>JAKUCV010000468.1:0-26824 GCA_028386065.3 Turnera subulata | reverse complement strand
GCGTCGGACATATACCGGCCACATGTTACACACCCCATACTCTCGGTTTCTATTATACAAGATTTAGTACACACCCCAATTCGAATTAATATTACATGCCGTGTACAGAAAAATAAAAATAAAAATATAGTACATCTTCGGGAGAGATACCGTGAAATCGTTGGTGTGTAATTAGCCTCGCCGAAACTGGAACCGTGCTCGCCAGAGTAGTGACCCGACCTGCCGGATTCCGGCCAAGCCTCGCCGGAAAGTTCACAACTCACAAGGTCACTCTCTCTCCCATTGTCAATCCTAAAACACCGACCCAAAACAACACGAGAATTTACTTAACCATCCATACTACAACACCCAAGAGTATCACAAGGAAAAAAAAACGAGTTGGGCAACCAATCCTTACCCGGAAAATACAAACTCACACAACGCCCGGCAAGCACAGATTCATCAGCCTACGCATCTACACCCGAGACTTGCAGCACCCACTCGCCTTAATCCAAGCCCGTGTATGAGACTCTGATCCGCCACCACGAAGACATGCCAACCCGTTATCATTGCAAACTCGATTAACAAAAACCCAAAGTTAACAATTCAGTTAAATCAAAGACTCGGGTGTTAACAAAATCCAGAGACGGAACAAAAGAAACAAAAAGAAGAGGGGGTGCGACTCACCCCAGCGACGGCGACCGAGAACAGCCTGTTCGATCCATCGCCGGTGCCCCCATTCTGTCGTCATCAAAAGCCTCGCCTCGCCTCGCCAAACACACTCAATCCACCGCCAACAGCCACCATCCAAACTCGTACCCAACAAACAACATCAACAACCCCACACACAAAAAGTCGAATTAGCACAGGGATCGGGTGTAGAAACAAAGAGGGATAAAGAAAGGAGGAAGGCATCAACGGCTTACCCGACGAACAAGAGGCGACAGCTTCGGCCCCCACAAGAGCGGCGGCGAGTGGACGAACAGAGAACCAAGGCGGCGGTGACAACTCGCGAGAGTTCCCTTGGGTTCACTGTCGTCTACCTCGTTTGGCCATCCCGAGCCCTTTCCCAGACGCGGCACACAGAGGCAGAGGAAGAAATCCATGGTGGTAGCGTCGTGTTTGGAGGAGGAAGAACAAGATGGTGGTGACGGCAAAAAGCAAAAATGATGGCGGCATGTATGTGAGTTGTGGAGAAGGAAAGCAATAGCGAGAGAGGGAGAGAAGAAATCGAGGAAAAAGAGAAGAAGGGGAGAAGGAAGAAGAAGAGAGGAAGAACGAGAGAGAGAGAAGGGGAGTCGGGGTCGGCGGCGGCTAAGGAGAAAAAGAAGAAGAAACAAAAATGAGAAGAGAAGAAAGAAAGAGAAGAGGGTTGGGGTTAGGGTTGGCCGGCCTGGTCCAAAACGACGCCGTTTTGGACTAGGGCGCGGTCAACCCGCCCTTGGCCAGTCAACATCTCCCTTTTTTTTTTTTCATCCTTCCAAAACGACGTAGTTTCATTAGAACCTACGTTAACCTTCGCGTTTCACCCCGATCTCGAATTCGTTTCCAACGGAACCCGAACCATGAACGACACCAACTTAAAATTGACATTTCCAAGGCATAACCATTTATTTCCTCGACTAAAACTCGAAAATACCCCAAGGGTAAAATTGGAATAAACTTCTAAAAATTCCGAAAATCCACCGAAGTTAAATACCGAAAATTCGGGGCGTTACACCTTCATTCGAAAGAGTTCATATTCGGCGGTGAGAGAGTTGATCTTGGCCTCACGAACTTGATCGGTTTCTTCATAGGTAATTTCCAGCTTGTCCCATATCTCCTTGGCGGTAGTGCAACATGAGATTTTTCGGTAATCATCTGGGTTAACTGCACAATAGAGCAAGTTGATGGCCTTGGAGTTTGTTTCAACCTTCTTGATATCAACGTCGTACTCTGCCTCCGTCTTTGTCACGGTGGCTTCACCGACCTTCTTCGTTGGGATTTGCTCTCCGTTCTTTGTTGCTTGCCAAAGAGCATAGTTGTTGGATTGGATGAAGATTCTCATCCTCGCCTTCCAATATGTGTAGTTACTACCATCGAAGAGAGGTAGACGAGTGGTGGATTGTCCTTTAGCGATTCTTGCATACAAATTGCTTGAACAAGCCACGGATGATTCCTCTCAAACAGTTAAGTCTTTCAGAGAGTTAGACTCCGCTACCAATTGTTAGAAAATATGCCCTACGCTAGACGGGGGCATGAAAAGCGTTTTATGGACAAATAAAAAATTTGCAGAAATAAATGCGGAATAAAAGAAAGAAGGAAAGACGACACCAAATTTTTATACTGGTTCACACACAACTTGTGGCTAGTCCAGCCCTCCGAGAGACTCTCTCGAAGATTTCACTATCTACGTTAAGCTTCTGGGTGCTTAATAAACCGTTTACAACCTGAGAATTCGAGTCACACAAACCTCGACACTCTTGCTTGAAGATACCACACTTCGAAACTTCTCACACAGAAAGAATACCTCTCTCTATTAATTACAACAAGGGAACAAACCTTCCTTAAAGTGTATGACAACACTTGCAACACTCAAAACAAAAACTCTCTCAAAGAGTGGATATTGAGCAACAATGTAAGAACAATAAGGCAACTCTCAGTTCTCAAAGGTATTAACTCATAAAAACTTATATGAATGTATATCAATGAAAGCTTGATGTATGGAGAGTTGATCTGTTTTTAAAGAGAGGTTTAACACCTCTATTTATAAGTCTGAAAACTTAGATGGCCGTTGAGAAAACATTCCAAAACACCTTTTGATAAAATAACATTGGAGGTTGAAAAAGGTTTTTGATCATAACGCCACAACATCGATGTTTAGCATCACAACATCGATGTTTAGCCAGTAGAATTTGAAATTTGCTTCCAACGGTCACAAGAACATCGATGTTTATCAAGAGAACATCGATGTTCTATGCTTTTGCCAAAACATTTTAAAGGCTGCGATCATCAAAACATCGGTGTTGGCAAGGTAAACATCGATGTTTTTTTTTTGCTTCTGCCAAAAACATTTTAAATACTGCGATCATCAAAACATCGATGTTTTCAACTTCTGCCAAAACCATTTGAAGAGTATTTTTGACAAGTCATTTGAAACCAAAGAAAATCGATGTTGGGAAATCAAACATCGATATTTAGAGCTCATGATTGATAGAAATGCTATTTTGATGCATGTAAAAGAAATGGTTTCATTTGAGCTAATATCTTTTGAAGATTTTGAGTGTTAACCTTATACAATTAAGTTTTTAAATCTTTTAGATTTTCACTTCAAGTCTTGTGTTCTTCTTCTCATCAATTTTTGCTCTTGAGTGATTTCTTTTTGCTTCGGGTTTGTCGTCATTTTGAATCAATATCAGTTTTTCAATATTAAAACCTGTATGAGACAAGGCATTTACCATTTCTAACAGATTGTTGAATAGTAGTGTGAATAGTGGTGTGATTTTGTATCCCACATCACTTAGGAAGTCGAAGTGCGGGGTTGGAAAAGGCTATAAATAAAACCTCTCACCTCTCTTTAGAATCATCCCAAAATTAGAATACATTGTATCCTAACAATTGTACTAAATACTCTTCTTCTACTAAAAAGAGCAGGCCAATTTCTAGTGGTGCTCCGGAGACGTAGGCAAAATTGGCCGAACTCCGTTATCAATGTTTTGAGTGTGTTCTTTCTTTATTATTCCGCCTTTATTTTCCGCATTTGTTTATTTGTTTAGTATTCAACATTGGCCGGCTAAGCCGCCTTATCTCTTTCTTGGCTGGCAAAGCTGCCTTGTTTAGTTTGTTGGCCGGCTAAGCCGCTTTTGTTGGGTACAGATTGTGAATTAAAACACTGTGCAAGTGAGTCCTGTTGAGGAGGTTGGGTTCTAAGTGAATCATTGTTCCTCCAATCTTTTCTGGGAATTTATCTTGAAATGATAATTCTGTCTAAGGAGATAGGCTAGGCCATCTTTCCTGGGAATTATTGAATCAGTTCAATTCACTAGTTATTTGTTGTAGTGGGAAAATTATTCGAGTTTTCCCAACAGACTGTATTTGAGAAGAAACTGGACGGTCTCCTTACAACACTGCTACCGCGAGAGAAATTTTGTGGCTGACAAGTTAGCCAAATATAGCTTATCTGTGGACGATATCTTTGTTACTTTAGATGAACCACCTGAATTTTGTCTTCCCTTACTCATTGCTGATGCTACGGGTGCAAGTGTACTAAGGGAGTTTACCATGTAATTTTCGGTTAATATAACTTCATTCACCAAAAAAAAGTTATTGCTAATCATGCAGAACAGCATGGTCTTGAGGGCGTCGTTCAATGGGACAGCGAGTATAGATCTCGTGAGCGGAATGAGTTCGCCTTTCCCAATCTAGACTGGCCGCCCCTTTTCCATAGACTTCCGCCGGGTCAAGGCTAAACAACTCCATCAGCTAGCTCAAGGCTCTTAGCAGCCTTCACCCATCCATAGACTTCCGCCGGGTCTTCATTGTCTGCGTTAACAACTTAGACATCAACACTGGCCACCACTGCATTCTCGAATACTCCGTAGCACAAGGTTGCCTGTCCATAACGCCCACGAACAACTTGGTTCCAAACATTCCCAACTTCGTAAGGGTTCCAGCTGATCTGCTCGTTGACCACTTCATCATCTGGGGAGGCATCAGCATCCTTGTCCATCAGGTGGAGATCAATGGTGAAATAGTTGTTTGCGGAGAAAGGGCTGGACCCTATAAGCAAAAGCGGGCCACATTTCTATCTTGTTTTTGGTACAAGAAATAAGCATCAGCATACTTTGCATGGTACCGTACAAGCTGGGACGTGCCTCCCGTTTCCTTCCCGGCCTTCCTTTCATGAAGAAGGGGAGCGTGTACAACACAATGCCAATGATCTTAATTAAATCGGCAACTGCGTTAATTATGCCCAAGTCCTGTAAAGCATTGTCCGGGATCATAAAAGGCAACAGTATAGTGGGTGGGCAAACGCCTGCAGTATTCTTCTACTTAAGTCTCCCCACAGCATCACCACATTTGCCATGGACTCATCCACAGCCACCTCTGACCTGGATGCCACAGTCTTGGCCACGTTGCAGAATCTGGCTGCTTCTGATATCATCCACACCATAACCAGCAGACTTTCGCCGGCTATTCCTCTATCCTGGGAGTTGGCCAGGGAGTTAACTGCAGAAGTGAGTCTGTCTAAGTTCAATGGGACTCCCACCAGTAAACTGGTGATCTTGCCGCTGCTTTCCCTACCAACTGCACCTAGCAACTCCCTGTAGGTGCCCCTAAAGCCAAGGGGTGTGCATGGAACCGTCTAGCACCTGTTGGGAGTGGTTCTCAGCCTGCTCGAAAAGACGGCCATCACTAGTTTCGAAGCCTTTTAAGTACAGGTTGGCTCAGCTCACCCACAAAGTGATCCAGTTGCTGTTGGTCTCCACTCCAGCTGAATGTTGATCCACTCAATTGAGTGGCTTGGCAGCGCAAGTATGGGGTAGGCCTGGTCGTCGTCTGCCCTTATTGTCCAGTGCTCCGCCAACTCGTTTCGCAAATCTTCCAGGAAGGCCAAGTACTCTCCGGGAGTGCAGGTTTCCGCATTGATCTTCCACGATTGACCTGACATTAATTTTTACTCAAATTTTGAGAGAGGATATCTTAATTTGCGTGCACTATGTGATCTGAGCAATGACAGGCCAACCTCGTGCAGCCTCCTTTATATAGCCCATGCATCCCATCGTGTATATACTTTGGTTTTGCAGTGAAATTCCATCCTGTGCTGCACTATTTCCTTTGGCTATGTGGGCCTCGGATAAATTACACATTGCAGGAAGGTATTTTCTAATTTTTTAGTAAAATTCCTTCCCGTATATATAAAATTTAAAGTTTTATACTTTGCTTTTTTATACTTTAATCCCCAGCAAATAGCTGTGATTGTATAGAAAAAAGCTCCTTCGCAGCAAGCCAGAGCTTTGCGGTATATTTCCAAAAGCCTTATGTTGAAGACTCTTTAATGCAGACTTTAATATTTTTAAGATTTTGCCATAATTATCATAATTGGAACATGGCATAACCATAATGCCTACTGGACCAACCAGAGCTCACCATAGATCAGAAATTAGGATGCACAATCCAATAATTACAAAATTTGAAAGGCTTGGGCCCTGAAGTAAAGCAATATTGCTAGATAGCAAAATTGGACTATGATCAGAAATCCCCAGGGGGCAGAAACTCTACTGTGCTATTAGAATAGGAGAACCATTAACAAGAAAACGATCCAATTTCCTAAAAGTTGGATTTTCAAATTGCCGATTGCACCAAGTATAGGGTTGACCTGTATAAGGGTGGTCAAGTAGGCCATCTGCAGATAAACAAGACTGAATTGAGAGATATCAGCAGAATGATGGTCAACAGATGACCTGGATTCAGTAGCATTAAGGTTAATGTTAAATTCACCAAGGAGGCACCAAAGCTTATTACCAACTACTGTGGTAAAATGAGAAATACTAGGGAATAAGATGGAAGCATGATCAGCAGCAGAATTGGCTCCATAGATGAAAGAAACAAAGCAAGATGCTTGTTCACGTGGACAATCAACTGAACATTGTAAGAGCCTGGTCATTTAGAGCAACAACCGAGACATTGGCTGCATCTGACTTTAAAAGCCAAATACTCCCCAATCTAGTATAGGCATAGTTATAAGCAAAACTCTAAGATGGAAGAAAATCCCAACGAACATCAGGAACATTATTGAGCTGCCTTTTGTTTCTACCAAACATATGATATCAACAGATAAGCGACTAATAAGTTGTAAGATACTACTCCGTTTAGTGGGATTATTTAAACTCGTTTCCATTTTCATTTAAGTTGGTAGGGAAACAGGAATACCAGCTCCATGAGGAGAAATAGAGGCGAAAACAGGCTTGATAGGTGGTTTACCAGCTCCCTTATCTCGCTTGCTTTTTTTACTAGGAGAGATCTTTTGCACTAACTCTGACGCAGCAGCAGGGGCAGCTCTATGCTTCTTAAGGACTAGAACGACCTGCTCTAATAGAACTAACAGGCGGGTGAAGATGAGAACTGTCAGCCAAGACAGGATCTACCACTGATTGAGAAACAGGATTTGAAGGCGAAGAGGTAGCAACAGGTTCCTTAACCACAACTGGGGAGCTGGTTGGTAAGGGACCTGAACACGCAACACTAGGAGAGAATGCAGAAGGAATATGCAAGGTAGAAATTTGAAGCTATATCTGGCCTAAGGAACGGAACCCAGTGTCAAAAGGAAGAGTAGTAACAGGGTGTTGCTTAGTAGAACAAGCAAGTTGATGATGCCCCCATCGATCGATTGCAGAGAGCACAACATTGAGGCTTCCAAGAGTGAGAGATGCTAATGATATGTTGTTCCTCATCAATAACAACGGCAACTTCTACACAAATGTTAACACAATCTGCTCTAAGTAGCTTCGAGCAATCTGGTCCATATGCAAAGACTTGCCGATGGTACTAGCAAGATAGCTCAAGCCTTCTTTAGTGTGTAATTCAATCGGAACATTGTCTTGCTGAACCCATACTAGAGGAATAAACACCGCCATGTCAAGCTTTTGGATCTTAGGAACACTCCCAACGTGCCATGGACCCCCAAAAGGAGCCCGAGAGAGAAGGTCCGTCAGGAATTGGAGGAGAAAGAGATCATTCTTATAATCAGCAACAATGATTGCACCAGATTTGCCCCACAACCTCTACAAAATAGCATAGACCATCCCATCTTTGGAACAGTACCAATGAACTGGCCAACCAAACAGAGAAAAAATTTCTTTCACCCAATATCAAGAAGCTCAGGTGGAATTTTAAGAGTAGAATGTCTTGCTTGGTGCGAAGGCTGCTGCAAGCAACCTTTCTTTCAGAACCTGACGTGAACAAAATCAAGTGGGTGATGGCACCATCCTTTTGCCAAAGAGTTGGGATTGGAGGAATTAGGAGGCACAATTGTAGACAACGTTACCCGCAGGAACAGTACCAGGAGGCGGCAAAACAGACTCACCAGCAACGCAGGTTATAGACGCCATAACCACAGTGGACAGCCTCTTTGAAATTTTTGTAAGACATTTTCAATGGTGGCCTTACATTTCACTTAAATACATATAATGAACAGCCTCTTTGATATTGTGATCACTGTTTCCATCTTTCCCATATGCTCTCAGCTTTCTGTTCTTTGTACTCTCTGGTTGTTCTTTGCTTCTGTATTTTTCTCAAGGCTCTGTCTATTGAGAACACGTCTCTCATTGTAAGTATGGTTTCTTAATAATATACAAGGGCAGCATACGATTAGCATATGGAAAAAAATTTGAAGAAAAGAACACTTTGGCCAAAGGCCAGTTCTCTGTACCAGTCAGCCTCAAATTTCCATATTCAAAATCTTGTTCTCTGTTTTAGCCCAACTCAAACTGAGACAAGACAATTCTGAAGCTGGTATACTTTGGTTTCACAAACACAATTAAGATATTAGATATATAATAAAACCAAAACAAAGGAAGACTGATCGATCTGAATTTCAAGAAACATAATAAGTTTGAACAGGAGGACAATCGTTGTAGACGTGAGCAGCATGGAGATTTATATTTCCATCAGATCAAAGTATAGAAATTAACTTTCTACCATGATTATAACATATGCAGGAGGTCTTGAGTCCCAGTCATAACCTGTAAAAAAAACATACGCAAAATTTCAGAAACCCCCAAGACCAAGAAAATAAAAATTAAACATAGCGTAAATTATGTAAATAATAATAAAAAAAAATTCTCATCTCCAGCTAGGTTAGGTTTCTAGCTAGCTAGTATCGCGCGAGCTCTCCTGTGGGCTGTAGTTGGATTACTTGCGGCCAAAGCTCTCTCTGCTGGGTTACCATGGCGCTCCCCTTTAGTAGTAGAGTCTTTCTTGTATGCGTATGATACTTCTATCTGCCGATTGCAAAGAAATTGACCATTCATTGCCTCGATAGCTGCATCAGATGCCTCAAAAGAACCAAAACTAATGAATCCAAACCCACGGGAATTCCCAGTTTCAGGATCTCTCATTATCTTTGGATCTTTCACGATTACTCCAAAAGCATTAAAAGTACCATAGAGAAGTTTCTCGTCGACGTCGGGATCAAGTTTTCCAATGAACAGATTAGCACCAACAACATCCGATTCCACGCTCTTCCTCTTCTGATTGTCTTCTCCTACTCGTGCCCTTCTGTTGACACGCATTGGCTTTCCGTAGAGCTTGATCATGTTGAATATCTTAATTGCGTAGTCAGCGTCTTCCTCACTTTGGAACACCACAAATCCGTAGCTCTGGTCCTTGGGGATGTGAACGCTAACCACAGGGCCGGCGTGAACGAATAATTCACCAACTAGTTCCTCAGTTACCTTGGCGGCGTCAAGATTGCCCACATAAACAGTAGTGGCCTCTTGATCATTGTTCCTCTCCTCCGAGTGTTGGCCCAGTAGATTAGCCCCCACACCAGGTGCAATTCGCGTTCTCATCATATTCTTATGATCTCTTGCTTGATTAGATTTTCTTCTTCTTCCTTTGCTTGGTAGCCAACGGTATCAACGTTTTAGTCGGGTTAATTTGCTACACAACGGTGTGCGTTGTATTTATAAAGTATATTGGACAAGGCGGCAATAGTTCCTAAACCTAAGTGGATTTGTATTATTAACCCCAAATAAAAATTGCTATCTATCTATCTATATATATAATCACAGACCAATGAAGAGAGAAAATTATTGTCTTAGTAGACATGAAATAATTAAATATATTTTTTTTATTCATTAAATATTTTAAAGAAAATCTTTTAACATTCCATGAACTTTTTATATAAACTCTTAAAATTCTATGGTATCAAGATTATGTCTGTTGGGGTTTAATGTCTTTTAAAATTCTTAAAATTAAGAACAAAATACTACCTTTGACCAAAAAAAAAAACAAAATACTCTTGGTGTTTCCTATCAGCGGAAAGGACAGGATGGAGCAAGGTGGGTTCAACAATGAGCGGAAATAGAGGAGGAAGAGATGAGAGAAAGAGACGATGTATGTGACTCGAACCCGAGACCTCGCTTAAGCGGAACAAAATCGCTTACCACTTGGACCAACCCCACATAGGTAACTAATAATGTTGCTGATAACTAATTTCTTTTCCAATCACAATAAAACTATTAACTTTTTTTGTTGTTAGTCATATACAACAAAATTTTCAAGGTCTAGTGCTTCACTATCTTATGTGGTTTTATAATTCTAATTATTAGGTTTGTTGACAATTAATTTTTTTCCAATCACAATAATAACTAATAATTAATTTCCCATTTTTCTGTTAGTCATGCAATTGGTATGGGATAAGTTTTTAATCCAAGAATTTATTAATTAATAATTGATCAAGATTTCCTTTCTTAAATGATTTTTTAAGATTTTAGTGATTCATTATCCTCTCTCGTTTAAAACCTTTCCGAAAGAAATGGTATAAATACCTTTTTATCATCTGAATACCAATTTTAATTTTTTTCTAATAAGTATATTATTCTTTTGTCTTTCATTTAAATTAGAAAAGAAAATTAGAGAAACAAGAAACTATAGGATAATATCAAAAAAATAGGCCATTGTCGGACCTATTATACATGTGTCAATATGTGGTGCTTTACCACCACTGAGTTTAGTTTTTTAAACTCAAAAATCTTTTTTCCTAAATTCAAAATTGGTTTATAATAAAGAAAACCAGTAAAAAATGAATAATATTAAAATAATTTGGCCACTTGGGATCCACCGTCCACATGGAGCCACGTGTCAACCTCTGAGTGGATTACCGGGAAAAGAAGAGAAAAATGGCATAAATTTGCGGATTCTATCATGAAGCGCCCCGACCCGTATTTACCGGATACAGTAAACACGTGCCGAAATTATTCTTATTGATAGAACAGACAGTTCAACTTAAAATACAATACAACACCAATCCAAATATTACAACTTAAATACAATACAACACCAATCCAAATATTACAACTGTCACCCACACCCGAGGACCAATATTCAAGCCTCACACTCTAACTCAACAGCAGCAGTAGAAAACATATGATACAACAACAAAGGCAATTAATTAAAACAGCAACACAACAACAAATATAATACAGCAGCGGAAGTCTTAAATGCACATGCAGCGGAGGTATGGATCCGGAGTCAGGTGGAGAAGAAAGCAGCAGCCATCGAACGTCGTACCTGAACTACGAAACAACTTAACCTACGGGATGAAACCCCGCAGGCGAGGGGTGAGTCCGAAGTGCGCACCAACCATGGATAAACACAGATATGCAGGCAACCATAATACTTTCGAAGAAAAATACCAGCAAAAGACAACTCAAGAATCAACCAAATCATGACTGAGCCAAGACCAAAAGAATAATTTTTATTATTACCAATTTTATCTTTCGTGCCCCTGTCACTATACAAGCTAGGGTCGTACCTGGTTATTAATTAATTCCGGATGCCAGGCCAAAACACAATCCGGGATCAACATCCCAATAACATACCAATCTAGGATCAACATCCCAATATCCAAATCAAGCGGGATCAACATCCCCAATAACCAAACCAAACCGGCTATGACACCACATAAATAGCCTCTAACCATCAAGTCGTACCACTACTTTCCACGTGACAACTTAAATCATCATCTCAAATTCAATTCCAATTCCGATACTCTTTCCTCAATTATCCAGCTTTCTATTATCTCAAGTTATCCCACAAAGCAAACCATCAACAATCTCATAACACCAATTATTCACAATTAACAGTTCAACATTATTCACAATATCCCCAAGACCAACAACATAGTCTAACAACAGCAACAAGAATAACCATAGCAGTCAAATAACCAACAATGATCATCTCAACAGTTCAATCAAACAACAAAGCACACACAGTATTACAGGCACATAACAAGGGTTATCCATCCTCACCTCAGCTGATTATCAAGTTTGGAAATGCCCAACAGATTCCAAGTCCGGTTCCTCAAGTATCTGCTCGTTATCAACTCCTATATCAACCAAATAACATGTACACATAAGATGTTATGCAGATGTCATGCTAATACGGTATGTCGTAAAATAAATACTGACTCGTCTCGGTTACTGCCTCGGGTTATTTCCATTATCATCATAATTCAACATTTATTTTCAAATGTCAAAATACCATATTATACTTATACCAGGATATTATTCCGGTATAATAGTTTGATAATACCTTTCCAAATTATTTCCTCTAAATAATTATTATATACCATTTATATATTTTCCCAAAATATTGTTTCCATAAATATAAACCTTATTATTATTTTTTATCCTCAATTAATTCCCAGAATATATATTTTGTAAACTTTAATTTTATTTTTCCAGAATTTTTCTTCTCTTTTTCTCTTTTTTTTTTAATAAAACCGGACTGGGCCAACAGTTCAAGCCCAGCATACTATATGGGCTAACCCAAGTCCCAAGCAGGGCCCAGGCACCAGCCCATATAGAAGGCCCAGCAGCACAGCCCCATCCAGCCCAAAACCCATGGCAACCCAACCCAGGCCTCGACCCGACTCGCGAAAATGGGTCAAACTCGACCCATCTGGGTCGTCTTCAACCCGGACTGCTCACCTTGGAATCGTGATGACGACGAGGCGGAAGGAACGACAAGCAGCGAGGCGGCACGAGGGAACACTAGCGAGCAGGGTAGCTACAACTGCGGCGATGCGAGGAGACGAGACGGCGGCTGTCGGCACGGCTGGAGATGGTGGTTCCGTGGCCTTGCAGACGCGCGTGAGGAGGACGGCGACGACCACTCCTCGTCCTGCAGCGACAGCGACAAGAGGAAGGAGAAGGAGAAGTAGGTAGCGATGGCGACGAGGTGGTGTTGGTGGTTCGGGTGAAGGCAGTGGAGGAGAAAGGAAGAAAAAGAAGAAGAAGGGGAGAGGGTGACGTGGCAGTTCAGGTTGGGTGTTTGGTGTGTTTTTCTTTCTTTTTTTATTATTATTTTCTGGTATGGGTTTTGTGTGTAGGTTGCAGAAATGAAAACGAGGAAGAAAGCTGGTGTTGTGTGTGTGTTGTTTTTCTCTTTTTTTTTTTTTGGCTTGCTCAAGTAGTTTTTGCAGTGAAGGATGGCTACTGGCAGAAGGTTTGCAGAGGAAGAGATGAAGATGATGGTGTGCACTGGGGAGGCAGAAGAAGGCACAAGTAAGGCATGCAACACTGGTTAGGCACGGGTAACACAAGCAGCTCACAGGCATCACAGGAGAAGGAGGCGGCAGCCTTAATACTGTGCAGCATGTGAGGCGGGTTCTGTCCGGACCAGAAAATAACCAATATACCCCATTGACTTAATTCTGGTCCTATAACTCGAGGATAAACCTAACTTTTCTGAAGATTCCTGGACCCGAAAAATTTTGACTTTGATCCGTAAAATCCGCAGAAAAATTTCGAATGTGGGACAAGGCTTAGTTTCGAAATCCGAAGCACGAGTTACCATAAATTAATTACCCAAGATTAATTTTATTGGTAAACAACTGTATAAAAACTTTTACGGCACTGGTAAAAACGCAAAAATTACCCGGGTTGTTACACCTACCCATCTTAAAAGAATTTCGTCCCCGAAATTCACTCCGATGCTATGAACAGGTGCGGATACTGAGAACGCATATGCTCCTCGACTTCCCACGTAGACTCGTTCATAGAGTGCTTGCTCCACTTAACCTTTACCATCGGAGTAACTCGGTTTCTCAACTGTCTGACCTCTCAGGCAAGAATCTGTTTTGGCAACTCTGTATACGTAAGATCCTCTGATACCTCAACATCTGTTGTAGTAACCACGTGGCTCGGATCTGATCTGTACCTCCTCAACATAGAGACTTGGAACACGTCATGAATCCGTGACAACTCCTCTAGTAAAGATAATCTGTGCGCCAAGGGTCCAACCCGTTTCAGGATCTCATACAGCCCGATGTACCTAGGACTCAGCTTCCCTCTTTTCCCGAATCTGATAACTCCCTTCCATGCTGCAACTCGGAGGAAAACTCTTTATCCCTCGTGGTACTCCATCTCACGGCGATGTTTATCAGCATAACTCTTCTATCGGTCATGACCTGCTCTCATACTCTGCTTAACTGTCTGAATCTTATCAACTGTCTACTTAACCAAATCTGGACCCACAATCAAACGGAGACCTTCTTCATCCCAACATACTGGACTTCTGCACTTCCTTCCGTAAAGAGCTTCAAACGGTGGCATCCTGATACTAGAATGAAAGCTGTTGTTGTAGGCGAACTCCGCTAAAGGCAAATACTGATCCCAACTCCCATTGAAATTAAGAGCACAAGCCCTTAACATGTCTTCCAGCGTCTGAATAGTTCTCTCTGACTGTCCGTTTGTGAAAGGATGAAAAGCGGTACTGAAACTCAACTTCGTTCCCAAAGCTGCTTGCAGACTCTTCCAAAACCGCGATGTGAATCTCGAATCTCTGTCTGAGACTATGGACTTAAGGATTCCATGTAGTCTCACAATCTCTGCAACATACAGTTTCGCCAACTTGTCCAGGGTATCTACTTATTGGATGGATAGAAAATGAGCTGATTTTGCAAGTCGGTCAACGATAACCCAGATGGCATCAAGCTGTCTCCGAGTCATTGATAATCCGACCACAAAATCCATAGTGATCATCTCTCATTTCCACTCTGGCACTATCAAAGATCTCAACTTTCCCGCTGGAGCCTAGTGCTCGGCTTTTACCTGCTGACAGGTGATACACTTAGCCAAATACTCGGCTACATCCTTCTTCATGCGCGGCCACCAAAAAAGACTCCTCAAATTCTGATACATCTTGGTGCTTTTAGGGTGCATAGCATACGGCGTCATATGTCCTTCTTCCAGAATTTGACTGTGCAGGTCACCAACACTGGGTACACATAGACGTTTCCCAGCATCAATGCACTATCCTCAGCTATGTGAAACTTGTCTTCTTTTCCACTACGAACTGCTTCCTTCAACTTGATCAAGTCGGGATCTCCATCTTGTAGTTCCACAATCCAGCCTCTCAGGATAAACTTGACTTCAATATGGGTCAACAAAGCTCCCATCTCATCCACTGACAAGTCAACTCCCATCTTCCTTAACTCGATAAGAGAGGATACCGAGTAGGTCGTGGAAGCATCTTCTGGTTGTCTCCGACTCAAAGCATCTGCTACAACATTAGCTTTTCCAGGGTGATACTCAATAGTACAATCATAATCGTTCAGCAACTCAATCCAACGTCTTTGCCGTAGGTTAAGTTCCTTCTCAGTCATGATGTACTTGAGACTCTTATGTTCTGTGAAAATCCGGCATCTCTCTCTGAACAGGTAATGTCGCCAAATCTCCAAAGCAAGGATCACTGCGGCCATCTCTAGATCATGTTTTGGATAATTCTTCTCATGTGGCCTCAACCGTCTCGAAGCATAAGCAATCACTCGGCCCTCTCGCATCAGAACTGCTCCCAAACCAAGACCTAAAGCATCACAAATTAGGATGTACACCACTCCTGACTTAGGTACTGTCAAAATTGGTGCTGATGTCAACTTCTTCTTCAGTTCGTCAAAAGTCTTCTGGCAGGCATCACTCCATACAAAGGCTTGATCTTTCCTCAATAGCTTGGTCATAGGACTGGCTATCAAGGAAAAACCCTCGATGAATCTCCGGTAATATCCTGCAAGGCCAGGAAAACTTCTGACTTCGGGTACCGTCTTGGGTGGCTCCCATTCTAGAACAGCTTTCACTTTGGCAGGGTCAACTTTAATCCCATCCTCGGATTCAACATGTCCAAGGAATCCAAATTCTTCAAGCCATAACTCGCACTTACTGAACTTGGCATATAACTGTTTCTCTCGCAACCTCTGTAGTACTACCCTCAAGTGCTCTTCATCTTCTTCCCTGCTCTTGGAGTATATCAGAATATCATTGATGAAGACTACCACGAACTTGTCCAAGAACTCGTTCAGGACCAAGTGCATCAAGCACATGAAGACTGCAGGTGCATTGGTCAAGCCAAAGGGTACAATTATGAACTCAAAATGTTCGTACCGAGTACAGAAGGCTGTCTTCGGTGTGTCCTTCTCTACATTCTTGACCTGATGATATCCAGACCGAAGATTGAACTTGGAGAACACGGTAGCTCCCTGTAACTGATCAAAAAGGTCATCAATCCTGGGAAGCGGGTACTTATTCTTTATTGTCACTTTGTTCAGCTGTCGGTAGTCTACACACGTACACAAACTACCTTCTTTCTTCTTCACGAACAGAACTGGTGATCCCCAAGGTGATGTACTAGGCCTGATAAATCCCTTCTTGAGCAACTCATCTAATAGTTTCTTCAACTCCAGGAGTTCTGTTGGTGCCATCGAGATAGGTGTCACTCCCGACATCAAATCGATGGTGTACTCAACTTCCTTGTCAGGTGGCAATCCTGGTAGATCCTCTGGAAACACATCTGGAAACTCTCTCACAACTGTGTTGTCCCCCAAAACTGGTGTCTGAACTTCTTCACCCTTGACGTGAGACAACCAAGCATCCGGACCATACAGCTTCATCCCGAAATCCTGATTAGCAGAGAAACTACAGGTAGCAGCAGCTCTCCTAATACCTGTCAACAAAACCTGTCGCCCACCATCGGAAGTCAACAACACTTCCTTGGTTCAAGAGTTTACCATAACACTGTACCTAGACAACCAATCCATCCCTAGAATAATATCGAAACCTCCCATGTTCAATACAACCAACCGTGCAAGAAAAACCTTGTTTTCGTACGAAAGCAAAACGTCTCTGCACACATGGGTTAACCTGACCACTATACCCGCAGGTAACCTAACCCTCGTCGGACAAGTTAAACTCTCTTCCGTACAGCTATGTTGGATTGCAAAACTTTGCGCAACAAATGAATGCATAGCACCAGGATCAATCAAAGTATGTGCAATACTACCAAAGACTGTAAAAGTACCTGCTATAACAATGACATTCTTTGGATCCTCATCAATGGTGATCACAATTGCTCTCGGCACTGTTGCACTCTGATTTATGGCTGACTGGGTTCTAGCAGGAACAACTCCACGTCCTCGGCCTCGGCCAACTCTAGAACCACTAGGAACACTGGCAACTGAAGCTTGCACTGTCTGAGCAGGTGCCGTACCTCCAGATCTTCCCAACTTAGGACAAGAATATCGGTAGTGCCCAACTTCGTTACACTCTTAGCACCTCTCCTGAGACAGAGGAAGTCTCGGGCGAGTATTCCCAGACGAAGTCCCTCCAGACTGAGTCCAAGAACTACCTCGGTTGTAAGTGTTGTTATTCCATCCACGTCCCTAGCTTACTGGCATAGATCGGCTCTGTCCATACCCTGATCGATTGGCTGGTGTCTGGAACCTTTTGTTCTGTCCCCTAGAACTCTATGCAGCTTGCCTCTTACGGATCTTCTGTTGGTCTCTCTCATTGCCCAGCCAGATAATCTCACCTCTCAAGGCATCTGATAGCATGTCCTGGTAAGTCTCGTAAACCTTGCACCCCATGATTGCCAGATCGAAGACCATCCCAGAAACATTTACATCTGGCCTCCAGAGTAGATACAAACTCACTGGACAGGCGGTTGAACTTGATCTTATACTCGTTGATCGTCTGTTCTGCACCCTGTTGTAGCCCCAGAAACTCTCGTTTCAGCTGGTCCTGGTACGCCTCAGAAACAAACTTCCTTCGGAACATCTCCATGAACTGATTCTACGGCATAGTGATAGGTGTCAGCAGATCCCTGGTTGCAGACTCCCACCAATCAACAGCAACTCCTCTGAACGTAGCGGCAGTATATCTGGCCCACTTATCATTCCTGCACGTCAATTTCAGCATAACCCGGTTCATCTGTCTGAGCCACTAATCAGTATCCTGTGGTGTAGCGACACCGTTGAAGTTCTCTGCCCCAACCTTTTCTAGCTTCGTGTACACTGGATCCTCAAATGGTCCCTGGTTTTCTTGTTCCCGAGCTTCCATGGCATCAATACGAGCATCCCTGGCATCTTGCCTTTGGATAATCTGAGTTACCACGTTTAGCATCAACGTAGGGTCACCCAAAGAAACAATCGGAGGGTGTTCCGAACCTCCTGCAACTTGCTGCGGTTGATCCACCGATACCTCATCGTCATCTAGGTGACCTCCAGCATGCTGATTCCCTCTAACCGGATCCATTCGTCTTACCTATATGAGAATGTTATGCATGCCTATTATATCATGACAGATCTTATGCACAAACAGGCAATCATGTAATCACAATTATGTCCCTAATGACCTACTGCCTGCTCCGCTACCAAAATGAAGCCCCTGACCCGTATTTACCGATACAGTAAACACGTGCTGAAACTATTCTTATTGATAGAACAGACAGTTCAACTTACAAATACAATGCAACACCAATCCAATTATTACAACTCACACTCTAACTCAACAGCAGCAGCAGAAAACATATGATACAACAATAGAGGCAACTAATAAAAATAGTAACACAGCAGCAAATATAATACAGCAGTGGAAGTCTTAAACCCACATGCAGCGAAGGTATGGATCCGGAGTCAGGTGGAGAAGAAAGAAGCAGCCATCGAACGTCGTACCTGAACTACGAAATAACTTAACCTACGGGATGAAACCGCGCAGGCGAGGGGTGAGTCCGAAGTGCTCACCAACCATGGATAAACAGAGATATGCAGGCAACCATAATACTTTCGAAGAAAAATACCAGCAAAAGACAACTCAAGAATCAACCAAATCATGACTGAGCCAAGACCAAAAGAATAATTTTTATTATTACTAGTTTTATCATTCGGGCCCCTGTCACTGGACAAGCTAGGGTCGTACCTGGTTATTATCTAATTCCGGATGTCAGGCCAAAACACAATCCGAGATCAACCTCCCAATAACAAACCAATTCGGGATCAACATCCCAATATCCAAATCAACCGGGGTCAACTTCACCAATAACCAAACCAAACTGGCCATGACACCACAGAACTAGCCTCTAACCATCTAGTCGTACCACTACTTTCCACATGACAACTTAAATCATCATCTCAAATTCAATTCCAATTCCAATACTCTTTCTTCAATTATCCAACTTAAATCATCATCTCAAATTCAATTCCAATTCCAAACCAACAACAATCTCATAACACCAATTATACACAATTAACAGTTCCAACATTATTCACAATATCCACAAGACCAACAACACAGTCCAACAACAGCAACAATAATAACCATAGTAGTCAAGTAACCAACAATGATCATCTCAGCAGTTCAATCAAACAACAAAGCACACACAGTATTACAGGCACATATCAAGGGTTATCCATCCTCACCTTAGCCGATTATCAATTTTGGAAATGCCCAATAGATTTCAAGTCCGGTTCCTCAGGTATCTGCTCGTTATCAACTCCTATATCAACCAAATAACATGTAGACATAAGATGTTATGCAGATGTCATGCTAATACGGTATGTCGTAAAATAAATACTGACTCGTCTCGGTTACTGCCTCGGGTTATTTTCATTATCATCATAATTCACCATTTATTTTCAAGTGTCAAAATACCATATTATACTTATACCCGGATATTATTCCGGTATAATACTTTGATAATACCTTTCCAAATTATTTCCTCTAAATAATTATTATATACCATTTATATATTTTCCCAAAATATTGTTTCCATAAATATAAATCTTATTATTATTTTTTTCCTCAATTAATTCCCAGAATCTATATTTTGTAAACTAATTTTATTTTTCAAGAATTTTTCTTCTCTTTTTTCTCTCTTTTTTTTAATAAAACCGGACTGGGCCAATAATTCAAGCCCAGCCTACTATATAGGCTAACCCAAGTCCTAAGCAGGGCCCAGGTGCCAGCCCACATAGAAGACCCAACAGCACAACCCCATCCAGCCCAAAACCCATGGCAACCCAACCCAGGCCTCGACCCGACTCGCGAAAAAGGGTCAAACTCGACCCATCTGGGTCGTCTTCAACCCGGGCTGCTCACCTTGGAATCCTGATGACGACGAGGTGGAACGAACGGCAAGCGGCACGAGGGAACGGTGGCGAGCAGGGCAGCTACAGCTGCGGCGGTGCAAGGAGACGAGACGGCGGCTGTCGGCACGACTGCAGAGGGTGGTTCCGTGGCCTTGCTGACACGCGTGAGGAGGACGGCGACGACCACTCCTCGTCCTGCAGCTACGGCGACAAGAGGAAGGAGAAGGAGAAGTAGGTGGCGATGGCGACGAGGTGGTGTTGGTGGCTCTGGTAGCGGCAGTGGAGGAGAAATGAAGAAAAAGAAGAAGTAGGGGAGAGGGTGACGTGGCAGTTCAAGTTGGGTGTTTGGTGTGTTTTTCTTTCTTTTTTTTTATTATTTTCTAATATGGGTTTTGTGTGTAGGTTGCAGAAATGAAAATGAGGAAGAAAGCTGGAGTTGTGTGTGTGTTGTTTTTCTTTTTTTTTTTTGGCTTGCGCAAGTAGTTTTTGCAGTGAAGGATGGCTACTGACAGAAGTTTTGCAGAGGAAGAGATGAATATGATGGTGTGCACTGGGGAGGCAAATGAAGGCACAGGTAAGGCATGCAACACTAGTTAGGCACAGGTAACACAAGTAGCTCACAGGCATCACAGGAGAAGGCGGCGGCAGCCTTAATACTGTGCAGCATGTGAGGCGGGTTTTGTCTGGACCAGAAAATAACCAATATACCCCCTTGACTTAATTCTGGTCCGATAACTCGAGGATAAACCTGATTTTTCTGAAGATTCCTGGACCCGAAAAATTCCAACAAGGCTCGGTTTCAGAATCCAATGCACGAGTTACCATAAATTAATTACCCAAGATTAATTTTAATGGTAAACAACTGTATAAAAACTTTTGCGGTACTGGTAAAAACGCAAAAATTACCCGGGCTGTTACTTATCAAGTTTCAGGATGGAATCTTACATTGTGAAATCAACAAAGTTAAAGGACACGAAATAGATTTAACTCGTTCATCCATAGAATCATCATCAATGTAGGTTTCTCATTCTTCGTTCGTCCGCATTAATGGAAAATCTTTGGGGAAACAAGTTACGGTTAAAAAAATTTTCAAGTTGACATTTTTTTCTTTTAGTAAAATATATTAGAATAATATAAATATTTTATATATATATATATAGGTTGTTCTTTTGCATGTCATCACCTAATCTATGTGTAAAGACGGAAAGGTCACTAATTTTTATGGGATCCAAATGTGTGCACTTAAATCAATGACAAGTAGTATCAAGCAAATCCTAGACCCGTTCTGTTGAAATCCGTGATTGTTGTCGAGTGTAGGAACCAAAATTTATGAAAATCTAGTAACGGATTTCTATAAATAAAAAATTAAAAGATACAACAGAAAAATGTAATAACCACATGTAGCAGATATGGACAAGAAAACCTAGATCTACTCTATAGAATCCGGAAACCAGTTTCCAAAGGACAGATTGGATCCCATTTGTCTTTCTCTTTCTCTCTAGCTATCTGCCTTCTTTCTTTTCTGGAATCCTTGGTCTATGGTTCTCGTTCACTTTTATGTTGCACAAAAGCATTTTACCCTGTTCTAGATAGAAGCAATCAAGTGCGCACTGTAAATATGTAAGACTATGGGAAAGAGAGGAGGAAAACTGGTCCCTTCTTTGGTAGTAAGATTTCATTTGAGCTTACTTGCTTGGTCGTAATCCAGTATCGTTCAATCTAAAACCAGCTAATAACAGCAGATTCAAAAAGCCAGTAGCTTTTCAATTATTCATAGAAGAATTCCCCAATATCACACCAAACCAGAACATTAATTGCTCTTATGGTATAGGGAGATGAAGAATGAAGATTCATTGTTGGCCAAAAGTCAGGCAAGATCCGTCTTTTTGGCTGTGTATCGCTATATCCTTGAAACTGATCATGACTTGATGCTAATTTCTTATTCGAAACTGAAGAAATCATGTGGAGAAATCTCATCTATGTAATTTTGTTATGTCGGCGTTAAACTAGTGCAAAATTTGTTAAAATTTAGAAATTTCTTAACGCATTATAAGCCAAACATGAACCCAACTATATATTTACAATATATATAAACCCTGAATCCCTCCCCATCCACACACAATCATACATAATTTCCGATTATATAGATTTCATTTAAGCTTACTTTTGAACAAGAAACAATGGAGGTACTTTTCATTAATTGAGTGGAAATACAAAGAAGGAAATACGAGAAATTGTGTATACTAATCTTGTGTAGAAGTAGAGATAGAGGCAAACCGGGGACTAATCGCGTCGGCGGTGGTAGAAGCACGGAGGAAAAGTGATGGACAATTGATTGCTTCGGGTAAAGAATGGATGTCCTCCAGTACTGTCAAGTAAACTTTGATCCTCAGACCAATAATATGGACCAAACCTAGGCATTTAAATCCAAAACCAAATTGGAAAACTGGTTATCCGCTTGGAAATGGATGGACCATGTGATTAATTTCTGCCAGAACAAACACTCAATCTGAGTCTGCAAAATGCATCTCATTTATATTTTTTTGGTTGTGTGGAATGAATACACAGCAACGTTTTTTATTTTGTTTTGCTTTCAAACTGGTGGAATAAAATGATAGATACACCCACAATGGGGTATACAGACATGACTGATTGTAGGGACCTCCAGCAACATAATCTGTTCACCCACAATGGGTGCAAGATGATTGTTGCTTTGCTGTAAAGTAAAGTGAAGGAATCATTTCAAAAACCAGGCAACTGTCTATTCTTTCTATAAACCAGTAACCTGACGGGTTATGTAGTATGTGTGAAAAAAAAACTAACGCAGACACATACAGAAAATATTGAGAGCACAGAAAGGAGGGTTTAAATTGTGGAGACTCGGAAGTCGATCCAACAAACCGTGACGACTTCCTCCGACCGGTAAATTAAGTTAAGCTCCCGATCTTGCTTCCGCTGTATCGCTAGGAAATAGAAGTAAGTTTCCTGCACTATGCATTCCTTCATTGGTAGCAGAGCTTAAAGGCTCATTTTCTTGAATGACTGCAAGTATATGATATGCATCATTTTTTTCTGTATGATTGACTTTATTGCCATGCATGCATTGATATGTTCTTGTGCACATCAATTGTTGAATAAGTTTATACATATTTTTTTTTCTGGACATGTGCATATCGTGAACAAATAGAAAAACCTTGTGGATGTTGAACCGAAAAAGTCGAGACCGACTCATATGGAATCCGCTACTCACGGCGGCGCAGAGTCTGCATGGTGGTTCCCGGCTTGTTAAGAGCCTCCATAAACCTGTGATGGTGACACATGCCTCTGGTGGCTGATGGCTGCTGTCAGGGCATGCAAAGTGTCACCGGTGATGTTAGTCCCCCTTGACGATGTCTTCAGCTGCATAACTTAAGAATTTCTAAGTTTTTTTTTTGTTGTGAAGGAGGTGAAGTCTTCTTTGTAAGTATCCGGGCATGCAAACTTGACAATCAAGTGCAGCGGAAAGACCCGAAAACCTTGGAGGTTCCAAATGAAGCAACCAAACCGAACAACAAAATCGATCATACCTGAAACGGTTAGGATCTTTCACCTAACTGAAGAACCGAATCAGCTAGAGTCGGAAGGATATCCTGCTCCTCTACGCTATCCACATGAACCATCAATCACCGGCCGGAATCGTCTCACGATCTCCAACCCCCGAGCACTCCCGAACCGTGGTGCTAGCTACGGATTTCCGGGAGCTATATCTGGTGTTTATGGTATCTCTTTCTTTCACAAAGAAGAGAGGAAGATGTGTGTGTGTTTCTTGCTCTGAAAAACTCAGAATTCAGAATGCAAGAGAGAGTGAGAAGTGTCAAGAGTAATCAGATTACTCTCCCTCAATTAGTGCTAAGAGATAATGGAATAATGGCCAACATAATGGCCTATTATCTTTTGTGATTATGTCTCCACATAACCATGTCTCCACTAATGTACAAACACTCATCACAGCACTAACTTGGTCCAATAATTCTGTCAATTACTGAACCAAAACAGCCCAAAACGACCCTGGTCCAACCACGGTCCATCCACACCCGGTCGAACCATGGTCCAACCACAGTTCAACCACCTGCTCGAATCAACGATTCTATGTGTGTGACCCTGTAGGCACTTGTAGCGTTCGGCAATAATTGTAAAATCTCATTTTACAATTATAAGCAACGAGCGGCGTCTAGCAACACATCATTACTACCCGAACGACAAGGTCAGTACTGATTCTATATGCCTCGGAACATGTCATCGTCCTTTCGTCCCATTATCAAGATTAAATCGAGACATGGAAAACGTCATTCTCGTATATGTTTAATCTTAGTTTCTTGATCTCCGAGTTAACTGTGTAAAACGGATCCTAATGAGATCACCATATCTTATAATCCGAGCATGGCCATGCATTTACAGTTCAACTCTATCAAGAGGGCCATCTGATAATATACTCGTTATATGGGTCGGACGAATCCCATCTTGATCAATCAAAACCCACTACACATTTATCATATACCCATTGATTACCCTTAAGTCCACCCAGTTACGGATGACTAGGAATAATATCAAAGTACACAACTCAAATGTTGGGAACCTTGATGATCTCAGGTCTAAGGACAATACATATAAGAACCACTAATGACAATCATATAACGTTCCATGTAGGGTTCTTATGTGGGTCGGTCCAGTCCACAAGTTCTCTAAATTGTACCCGTATGTAGAATTCATATCTCATATAATTCTCAACATACGCTAGTCTTAATTTATTATTACAACCCATCCATAATAATAATCGACTAGGTGTTATAAATATATACTGTACATGTATGTATGTCATTGTATATATACCAAATACATACCAAATACATACATATTGTTATTATAAATATTGAATGAAGAAAGAGAAAGAAATTGAATTAAAATAGAGGCATGCCTCACCGGCTGACGCTTCCTCCTTCCCCTCAAATCTGTTCTTCTTCTTCTTCCTCTAAATTGAATTGTTTTACAACACGTTATCAGCACGAATTGTGCTCAACCGAGCAAGGTAGAATCTAGGCAGAAGAACTGACCGGAAAACGGCCAGAAAAGCTAAGAAACTCGTTTTTCCGTTTGTCCTCTGGCGCCGGCTCCCGCGCTTCCGTGAGCGACACCACCACCATCATCACGAACCTCTCACCGTGGCCGACCGACCGATGCTAACCCCGCCTCCCTCCTACGCCCGACGCGCCGCCGACAGCACTCGACCCGACGGCGGATCCGGACCCGGTTTTGCTACCACCGGGTCTGTCTTCCTTCCTCTGCAACCCACGGCTGCCGCACCCTCTTCTTCCCTCCCTTCGCCGGCGATGAAGCACCTGTAACCCACGGCCGCCGCACCTCCTTCTTCCCTCCCTTCGCCGGCGACGAAGCACTTGCAACCCGATTCATTCCTCTTTTCCCCTTTTTATTTTGTTTTTCTGAGTTTTTTTTAAGAGTTTTGATTGTTGTTTGTGTTTTTTATGGTTGATTGATTGTCGTTTGTGGATTGTGGATGGGATGATTTTGTTTTTCCCGTTTCTGGATGTTGATACACGGCGTGTTGTGTGTTTTGGCCGGAATCCGACCGTGAACAGTATTATTCGCCGGATTCCGGCGTGAATAGTAATTATTGGCCGGAATTCGGCGACCGTGAACAGTGTTCGGCCGGAAATCGACAAACCCGGAATTTAGCGCCTCGGGTTTTTCCCGGCAAGCCCAGAAGTGCTTGGCCGGAATTTATCGCCTCGAACGGAATTTAGCGCCTCGGGTTTTTCCCGGCAAGCCCGGAAGGCGACTTTACTTATTTGTTTGGCCGGAAATTATTATGATGTTTGATTTTGTGTATTTCACCGGCGCCGAGAGGGTGATGATGGCGAGTTCACACGCGTGAACAGTATTTTTCGGTGAACTTCGGCCGTGAACAGTAACTCCGGCGTGAACAGTGTTTTCCCGGCGTGCACAGTGGTTTGCGCCTCGTATTTTCCCGGCAAGCCCGGAAGTGTTTGGCCGGAATAATAACCGGGTATAAGTATAATATATTATATATTATTGCTGAAAGATTTATCGAGTAAGCATATTTTATGTTTTGTTTACGATTGGGCTATTAAACGGCCCATATACTAATATGATATATTATATATATTATTGCTGAAAGATTTATCGAGTAAGCATATTTTATGTTTTCTTTTAAATTCCGATTGGGCTATTAAAAAGGCCCGTTATTCTTTTCATGGCCGGCTACGCCGCCTATTTCTTTACCTTTTAATTGGACTCGTATAAGGCCCATCGCTTTTATTTTGTTGCAATTTAATTTTTATTGGGTTCGCTATAGGCCCATTGCATTTATTTTTCAGTAATTTAATTTTTATTGGGCTAATTAATAAAAAGGCCCATCACATTTAATTTTCAGGCATTTATTTTTTAATTGGGCAATAAAAGGGCCCATTGTATTTAATTACCTTGCCTTTAATTTTATGCTTAATATAGGCTCGTACTAGGCCCATCATTTAATTTCCTGTCATTTATTTTACTTGGGGTAATTTATTATAGGCCCCTTGCTTATTTTTTTTAATTAAGCATTTACTTATTAAATTATGATATTTGAATTTAAGACCCTCCAAATTTCCGAAAGAAATTTATTATGGTTATTAAATGCGGAGAGGAATATACATGATAATAGTTTGG
>JAKUCV010000467.1:0-31561 GCA_028386065.3 Turnera subulata | reverse complement strand
AGTGTTCCCTTAATGCAAGGTCCAGGCTACAATATTCCACAAGGCACTTGTTGTTTTTGACCTCGACCTGTGTTCCCTTAATGAACTTCACTGTCCCATCTTGTCCATCATTGTTTAACTCCATTGACTGTCCCTGCGTGTCATATATCAAGATACTAACACAGTCAAAACATTGGTCCTGCACATGCACACGCAGATCAGAGCACAAATGAAATGTGCAAACATCCTTGGTTATTGCAATGTTTACTACATCTTGCATCCAGATGACAAAAGCCCTTCATATTGCATGTTCTACTGCACTGCTGACCAACCTTTGCAATATATAAATTTGATGTTTTTAACTTCTAGCCATTATATTTACGAAAATTTCGGGCAATTTTGGCATATGAAATGGCACCAGTTAAGAGCTTATCCTACAACTTTTCAGTAAAAGGACCAAGTTCCTATTACCACACAACTAAATAAGAGACACAAAATGGCTAGCCTGCATCGGATATTATTACTCGAAACTGTTATGTCACATTCTAACAGATTTTAGTTACAAAAACAAATGTACTAGTTTTACATGGGAGTTCAGGATCCAAATTAAGAGGCTAAAATTTCAGACCAATTCACCATTATTGCATAATTATAGCATCATATGCATACACCATAACCACACAAAATCCATACCTCAATCCACTTGCCGTCAACCCAGTCCTGATGGGGCCTCAACTCAGAATGTTCAATTACCATCGACTCACATGAGTAGCTGAAATAGACAACGTACTTTGATCCATCCAGCACTTCCAAAACAGTTCCTTCCCACCACCCCTCATTGAACCAAGCATCCACCTTATCAAACTGTTTAAAAGCACAATGCAGGTTCAAGCATGGTGGGTTAGGCCTGACATGCTGCATCTTTGCAATTTCTCTCAAGGGTGCACTTCCATATCATCTGTTACAAGCTTCAAGTATTGCACCATCAAACTGTCTTGCCCCGCAGGGCCGACAATGGTTGCAGTGAACCAGGCACCTCGAAAACCTTCCACGTCGCTAGTAACCTTCACCACTGTACCATGTTCGAAGGTTGAACCTGGATTAGGAACCCGGGTTTTATCTTCATCCCGGAACTCTCCTCAGACACAGAATTTTCCTGCAATTCAAGCTCTCACAACTGAGCAAACACCATATATGACGCAACAACAACAACGACAAAAATGACAGAATTGTTCTACTCATAGATGGGATAATTTTGGAGAAACTGTACTACGTTATCTATAAACAGAGAGACCCATCACTACAAAATATCAGAACTAAAAGGAAAGATTAGAACTTTAACCAGATAAAAATTGAAAACCATACAGGTGGGCGCTTCCTTCTTGCTGGAAGGGAGCCATGTGGACTCTTCCACCTCTGAGCTTTCATCTTGAAGCGGCGGCGAGGTGGAACCGTTGGTGGTACCAGTGGTGGATCGGCATCAGCTGAGGCAGAGGCTAGGTGGTGAGGAGAAGCCATTGATTGTTGCTGATGTGCCTATTTAGGGTTTTGGAAAGCGAAGTGTACAGACAAAAATGGAGCAGGGTTTTTCTTTTGGACGAGGAACAGATCTGGGTCTGGTTTGGTTCTCATTTCACTCACTGTGAAACTATAAAAAGCATCATTATGTTAAGTAGATCTCAGCCGCACATCTATCTATATCCAACGACTCAAATTTGCTGTACAGATAAATCAATTTTTTTGGTGACAAGACAATACTTTTCCTCGTAATTAAATCACTTGTTGATCTTCTTAATCTGCCCAAAAGATCCGGTTCATATTTGGGAGATTATTAGTCAGGTAATGTTGAGCTCAAAGATAGTATAAATGAATTTTTTTTTTTTTTTTGTTAGCCTCGCTTTGATTAATACAAATAAGGGCTCTGCCCCCTCTTTCCACTGAACAGAACGAGGTTGATCCTTTTTGGAAATTTGAGAACTATTAATTAATTGAGTTATACTTTAGAACACATGTTATGTTCTAATCAAGGTTTACGTTAAGTTAATCCCGATATTAACACCAAAATGAATAGGACACAACAGTTCACGCTGTTACTAGTATAGACATTTTTTTTGGACGAAAAAGTATAGACATTTTTAAAATGCAAAAGCATAGACATTCTCTATCTCGGAGTTCAATACATTTTACCCTCTCAACTTTAGTCAATTCCCTGAAAAAAAAAAAAAATAAAAAAATCGGTACTTAACCACCTAAATCCCGGTATCACCCTATGGAAGGTGAGTGCGGAGCAACATATTAATGAAAGAAAGTAGGTTAAATATATATATATTTCAATTGTTAATACTTAGTGTTCGGGATCTCCATAAAAGGGCGTGCTTCCTACAATCAGGGATCATAAGGTGGCACCGGCAGGCCAAACAACAACTCTAGGACCTTGATGGAAAGATCTGAATTACACCTGCAAGAGCCATAATACATCAAGCTCACTTAAGCCAGGGAAAAAAAAAATATAATCAGACTTGTTATTGATCTCTGAAATATTTACAAAGGAAGCGTTGATGTAATTGTGTTTTTCCACAGGAACTAAATCCAAAAGGTCTGCTCAAAGTACTTGCACAACATAAACTTTCATCTTACGTTTGAGGCATAGTTATGTAGGATTAACTAAAATGAAGCTTTAACATGTATTGCCAGCAAGGATAACTAACACCAACTTAGTTATTTAACATGATTCTATGAGAACTATTTTTAATTCTTAGCAGGCTTGGTGCAACTATATCTGTGAGGGATAATACTAAAATAAATGTGAGCAAGTGTATCATGGGCATCCCCCTAAAACTCACCATTATGTGATGCTATCTGCAATTGAGGATGATTACATATTTGACCATTCACGATGATTACATATTTGACCATTCACGGTAAACCATTATCAAGGGAACAGCAAGTGTATGTTTTCAGTGTGTATGCTTTTATTATTTCCACAAAACATTGACATACATATATGTAGCTGCGACAGTGACTTCATTGAGTGAGCCTGGACTTTCCTGTTGCAGACCCTTATCGTGGTGGTTGCTCTAACCACACCGATTGCCCTGACATGGATGTTGGCCAATTTGTTGAACAATAAGCATGTGCTGGAAAAGGTTCAAGAATAGCTAGACCTTGAAGTTGGCAGGGAAAGATTGGTGGAGGACTCTGGTAATATTAGCGACTTGGAAGTACCTCCAGGCTGTTGTTAAGGAAACACTGGGCCTATACCCACCGGGCCCTGCAACAATTCCACACGAGGCCGTGGAAGACAGCTATATTGCGAGTTATCACATACCCAAAGGGACTCGTGTGCTTGCTAATCTGCGGAAGCTGCACCGAGACCCAAGTATCTGGTTAAATCCCGACAAGTTCATGCCAGAAATATTTCTTACTGAAGAAACAGGGGGAGTGGCTGTTTTAGGTCAACATTTTGAGTTGATTCCATTTGGCTCAGGGAGAAGGTCTTGTCCTGGCATCACATTTGCTTTGCAAGTGTTGCACCTGGCGCTTGCTAGGATTCTTCAGGGCTTTAGCATTACAACTCAAATGAATAAGCCAGTAGACAAGGCTGAAGGCCTAGGTATAACCTTAGTCAAGGCAACCCCACTGGAAGCTCAGATCCTCCCCTGCAATATTTTATGAATGCTAGATGATAAATTGCATCGACCAAAAGTGCACTCTATATTTTATTTAAATAGGAAGCTACTTTATGATGCCTCATGCTTCATGGAATTAGATGGTGGAGCGGCTACCTTCAAAATTGTAAACCGAGCAGTGCTTTTTTGTTTGCATGTCCAAGAAGCAAGAAATACTGGCATCTAACACAAGTTGCCTTTGTATCAAGTATCAACCGACTTAAAAAGATTACTAAACGAAGAAAACTGCAACAGCGGCACCACTTAGAACACCAAGATCAATTGCAGATGCAAAACTTATCAACCAGCTTTGCATGAATGCCAGCATAACTACATCAACCACAAAAAGATTGGCAGTAGCCACTGAAGAACTTTTATCATCCAAACATTTTGGTGCTCGATTCCAGATCACATAGATAAAGCATGTACTTGGAGAAACAATCGGCATCAACAGCAGATCATGAAAGTAATAAGTTCAAATAATGCAGTCTGAAAAATCCAGGGGTTTTTCAGGGTGAAGCACTATATTAACAGAAGCAGTCAATCACCAAGAAAGTGACAATGGAAGCATGGAAGGATGTAATTGCAAGTTAGCTAATATGGACACCAAACAAGTAGATGTAGTAGGTTTGCCTTCTAGTGTCAGCACACAGCAAGAATGAATGACTACTCACTGATTTGAGACGCGATAAGAAGAAGAGAGGAATTGAATAGAGGTGATCTTCCATTCTTTTTATTTATCCTACTCTTAAGAGACGGATAGGGAAGGTAAAAAGTACAGAAAACTAAGGACAACGAATAACTTGCTGCTGTCTGAACCTGAATATACTTTAATTAAGCAGTCATCAGGAATAACACCAGCGGCAAAAAACATAACAGTAATAAAGTTGACGTTTTGGCAAAACAGCACAAGAAATTCAAGCCATAGAACCTAGCGGAACCTACCACTGATCTTGTACCCAATTTTCTCTCATCCACAGTTCCACCCTGGTTTCAACTTTCAAGAAAGCATGCACCACAATTAACACAACTAATATCACTGAAACTCATGCTTACCAGTCTACACTGTATTTGCCACAATTCACAACATTAGATAATAACCATTTGACATCCCTAACGCTCTATCAAGGCATACCAACCATTTCAGGACATTCCATTTTTTGAGTGAAGCAAAGGATAAGGACAACAGTATAATTTGAACCAACCACATCAAGCATTAAGAGAATCTGTATACACAGGTAGGATAAAAGCCGAGTTATATGAATATATACTGGTCCTAAACAAGTACTAGAAAGTAGCATCAAGCCCCCAAAAGGACAAGGTCAAAAGCAGGGGCGATTCTACTCAATTCCCGTTCCTACTATAAACAAAATCCAGGCTCTCTAAACACTGCTTCCAGAAGGAGACATAAGGGTTCTCAAACACACAATTGGCTCAAAGTAGTCCTTCCTCATTTCATTTATACCAACATGATAGACTTGTTTCTTCTCCACGTCATACCAAACAAGCTTCTTATCATCCAAACTCATCAAGATTTCTCCCCCAACCTTGGAACAACCTAGAGGCTTGATGAATTGGCTGCACAACACCCCATACGGAAGCGAGAACACCTTAGTCCAGGACTTCTTCACCCCATACTCCTTCATTCACCCAAACATCGACAGACACATGCCTCGAGATATCAAACAGGCACAGACACCGACCCAGCACCCCAATGCCCCTATCTCTCATTGCCCCTGTGCACTTGGGCTGAGGCACCTCACGGTACTCGTCAGTCGCAAGATCAAAGGCAAGGATCACATAATTAGTGCTCCCCGAATGAATAGCCACAGCCATCCAGTGCAAGGATCCCCCCACAAGCACACCCATCCTATGCATTGCGGTACGCACAACGTAAGGGATGGTAATACAGGACTTTACTTATTTCTTCAGACAACACACAAACAAATTACTCTCTCTATAGGCAACCCCAACCCGGGTAAGAGGCGCAAACAAATCACTATTTTCCTCCTCTGGGTCTCTAACGTGCGCAATCCTCATCACCGACATCGTCATACCCGAACCCGTATCCGGCCCATTTCACCTTACACCCGTCCCGGCCGAACCGGAACTCGGCATTGTAGGGGCCTAGGGGGTAGGGACGGACCCGCAGAACGTCTTCTCCTTTCGGATGGCCGGGTTGAGTACAGTGACTGTATCGTTACCGTGGCCGCAGAGGCAGAGCAAACGGTGGCAGGAACCGACGACGAAGGTTCCGGGGTCGCTTCGTGGTCCTCTCGAGGTCGTGGAAGGTGAGGTTGCGGGGGACCCAAGGCGTCCAAGTCGAAGGAGCAGAGAAGGCCGTGGTTCTTCCGGAGGAAGAGGGTTTTTTGTGGGTGTCTGTGTCGGCGGAGAGGTCCATGTGGCGCTTGATGAAGGCGGGGCTGTCTATTACGTTGAAAAAATGAAAAAAAGTGCTTAAGCAAACATTCAATTTTCTTTTGACCAACAAAGTCCCCACATGAGGGGAGTTGTGTCGACACTTTTTTCTTACCACCAGGGGACAAAATAGCAAGATTGAACAATTATTCTCCACTTGGGAGGTATTCTTTGCTTGTAGGCCAATACTCTGATTTTTTCTAAAAAGGAAAGATGGGCATAGAAAATAAGCATTGATCGATGGAACGTCATTCTTCTATCCAAGTTATATACAATGCAGTACTATTTTTCCCATCAGTCATCTCATGGTGGGAAGTTGCGATATAGGGACTGGTTCAACTTCTCAGAAGAAATGAGGCAACTCTCCTTGATGACAAAAAGACAATCTGCTCATTTATCGAACTTACTCATCCTTCAAGATTTTAGTAGTGCGACATCTTTGGCTACCAAGTCGTTCTCTAGTAACCATGTTACATTATTGAAACTGATAATTAACGAAACTAAACTAATATTATACAATATGTAGTAGCTAGAGCTCTTTTAAATCCACTGACAACCTTTTCTGCATTCACCATCGTGGTCCTGATCACACGAGTGTACCAAATACCTCAAACACAGGTGGTTATTACAACAATCATTGGTTAATCCAACTCTATGCCTGATCAACTAGGCACTCGTGCCCAAAATGAACGATCAATCCCACATAACAACGGGCATCTAAGTAATAAGAGTAGGAGAAGGTTGGCCCGGGAATCTCTACATCTTGGAAAGACGAAATGCAACCGCAGCCTGGAAGAACAAGAATTGACATCAGACTGAAGCAGTGGTGCCACAGGGATAAAGAAACAATCATATAAAAATTTATAGTGTGTTACAAGTGGAGCAAGTGCTTCTTGAGAATCTCTTCCTGTTTTTTGCAAGTCTTTTCCATTTACACGATGAATAGATGGTTGCTCCTTCCGAGCAGGTTGCAGAGAGATAGAAAATCTGCATAAATGTTCATGGAGATCACATAACTTGTAAGATCTGTTACTTCCCAAGTGAAATACTGCTCGCAAGGAAAATAGCTCGGTATTCACGATCTATCACAATTCATCATCAGTATGTTCTATGTATTTATCACAATTCATCATCAGTATGTTCTATGTATTGCACTCAGTAATTGAACTAAGAATATCCTTCAATTACAAACATATATACACTTGTGATCAAGATAGTAAACCAACAAGACTACACTTGGATTTGTCTCAATGTAATTATTATTAGAACCAATTATAACACCTAAAAAAATTCGCAACAAAGACTTGTTTCTCTTTTGCAAGATGCACAGGGATTTTCTCCCTTGTTCACTTGGCATCCTTTAAATAATCTTCTTACGGATAAAAAAAATCCTCATAAAGCACAAGGAGATAATTCTTAAATTATTGAATAAAAAATAATATTTTAATAAAATATATAATGTGGTATACCAACTTCCGTCAGCACAAACAAAGTTGATTTCATTGAAACTCTAATTTAACATCGACCTTAACGCTTCAGGCAACATGTAGAGAAGTATGCTGAGATGAGGTTTAAGTCCCAAGGATGTTGCCCCCCAAACAGGCTGCGCAACACCCTAGGTCTTGATGGCTCCAATGAACTCGTAAGGTCCAATCTTAGGCAGAGTTAATTTTTCATAGCTAGATTCAAATCCTAGAGTTGACCATTTGGAAAAAAAGGACAAATATTCTTATAAGTAGATCCACCGACCTTGTTCAGTGTTACTCTGGAAGGCGATCAAGTAATTGTTGAACCAGTGGGAACGGACACGGATCTCCATCCCGTTGGCGGCCAATGCGGTACCATACGAACATCCGTCGACTCATCCACCAAGACCGGTATGGAGGCCGTCTTTTTGCTCTGCTGTCCGAGCTGTTGTGATAGTAGTTTATCACTCCCCGGCGTTCATGCGTGTTCTCAATCAGTTGATCATGCACTTTTACTAGCTCCTCATTAAGAACCAGAGAAATCATATCGGGGCCGATTAGCCTTCGCCATTGTCATCATTGGGCTTGTGGTTTAGAGCTTTAGGTTTGGGTTCGAGCTTAGGTCACACTTTCTAACCGGGCTCACGCGAATAAATGAGAAAAACTTTGGAGTGTTAGAACCAGGCTCACGCGATGAGATTGAAAAAGGTGATAACAGTATAACATGTAATTAATACCATAATACCATAACATGTAACACAACTTTCTAAATTAAATTACCATAAGAATGCCGCATGTGATGCATAACCCCAAGATTAAGCACTCTAGCAAGAATACATGGTCAATGCATTTGATACTTTCATGCACAACTTGATAACAAATCATTTTTAGGCGAGACTTTATTAAGAAGGTTTTTTTATCATTATTTATTAAGACTGTTATTTTATAGCTTTCAACTTTAATCGTTCACCAACCTCAAAAATGATTTAGATTGAAAAATTAATAAAAATCATAAATCCACAACTAATGCATCCAAAAGGGTTCAACTAGTTTAAAGAATGTATTATAAATAGATCAATTCCAAGTCAATAAATCTTCCTCATATTTAAAATCAAAATTTTTATTGACACTCCCATTCTTTTGTTAAAGTAGAACAGTAAAAGTAGATAGTTAAAGCTAACACAACTTTTGGTGACTTGTTCTTAATTGGTCTGTCAATTTAGGAGATTGTTATGGTTTTTTTCTCTCGCATGGAGAGCTTCCTCAGGGTTCTAGCGCTTGTCAAGTACTGCCCTGTGTTCATGGTGATTTAGGTTGCCCTTGCTTCCTCTCTGTCTCTTTGCTGCTTCCATCCACAAACACTACCCCTAAACATGACTTACATTAATCCCAACTCACATTCAAAAGTCCTCACACCCATTTAATAGCACACCCTACAAAACTTCCTTGTACACCCTTACAACCCTAATTAATTCACCTACCTTCTATATTAGTTTTTATCTCTCATAATGGAGCAAGGGGAATCTAGCAATCCCACGCAGGGTGGGTACAAGAAAAAGTCTCTTAAACTGGCAAGAAACAAAGAACAAGGCCAAGCCTTTTCTGAGTTAGTGTTGGTGGGTCGGTTGGTGGCTTTTAAGCCCATGTCGGCTTACTTGGTGAAGTCTTTTGTTGAGCGTATCTGGTCTGTTAGGCATGCACTTGAGGTGAAGGAGCTGACGTCGGGTGTGTTTTTGTTCTCCTTCCAGAACAATGGTGAACGTGACAGAGCCTTAAGGGGCAAACAGTGGATTGTCAATGGGTGCTTGTTGATTCTGAAAGCATGGGACCCCTCTGTGCCAGTTGAGTTTGTAGATCTATCGAAGGCTGAATTCTGGGTTAAGGTATCTGGCCTACCCCCTGACCAACTCAGTAGAGAGAATGCAGTGGCTATTGGGAGCATGCTGGGAGAGGTATTGGAGGTCGACCTTATGCTGTCTAATGGTGTTTGTCGAAGCGACATTCTGAAGGTTAAGGTTAGCCTGGATGCTGATGCCCCTCTTTGTGCGGGATTTAATAATGAATTGGAGGATGGAGGTGCTGGGTGGGTTGAACTCAGCTATGAGAAACTCCCAGACCACTGCTTTACATGTGGAATGATGGGTCACATGATGAAGGTATGCCCGTTTGATGGAAAGGATGGGATCTCTAAGACGGTGGTACGGTTTGGCCATAAGCTCAGGGCTGAAGCCGACTTCCATAAACGGAGAGCGAGGGATTGGGAGGCTGTTTCTGCCCGTAGGAGTGAGAAGGGCGAGTCATCGGAAGGCGGCAGATGGGCTGAATCTGACAAGATGGTGGCGAGATCTCTGGCGGCGGGGATGCTGACCCAGATTTTTACAAATCTAGGTTGGTGGGCCTATATCGTGCTTTTGGGGTGGATGAATTGAAATTGCAGGAGATTTGTGGTACTTTGGGGGTCCCCATTCCTGACAGGGCAGATGCTCTCAATGTGATTGCCTCTGTGGTTGGACAGTTGAAAGGCTTAGATGGGACTAGCTCGGCGAATGAGGGGCTCAAGGCGAAAAGGGGAATAGAAGGGCCTTCTGGAGAAAGGACGGGGCTTGGCCAAGATGTCGACGCTGTCAGAGGGGATAGTGGGGTCACGTCTGTCTTACAGCAAGTTGGGGAGAAGATTTCAAATCTTTCCTGTGACGATCCCATTTCTGTAGGCCCAACATTAAAGAGGAGAGATATGTCCCAGTTGGGCCTCCCAGCCCCAAAGAAGCACAAGTTGCAGGTGGGTCGTTCGACGGACCTTTCTAATGCCCAGGTAACCTTTTCCAATGACCATGGGCCTTCTTCTAATCTTAACCTTGCTACTAAACATCCTAGCCCATCTCTACAACCTGTTAGCCTGGATCAGCTGCCAAGCCAAACTTATACACCCAAGCCTAGTGTACTTCCTGTAGAAGAAAGGCCTGAGAATAAACCTCTTACACCTTGTGCATCCCCGGTATCTATGACCCAAAATCATCTCCTCGATTTTGCTCTAGAGTCCACCAGCCCCACAAAAAGTATGTCTCAAACATTTTTGGTGGTGCAAGAGGGATCAGAGATGTTTATGGTTGGCCATTCTGCAGGTGCTACTTCCAGAAGGAGGGTGAGAATAAAGAAGCTGGCTAGAAGTAAAACGAGGGGGGAACCCTCTGGGTTAAACCTTATACCTATGGTTTCTTCTCGATTAGATAACCTTGCTTTGTCAGAGGACAATCCTTTTGGGAAAAAGGCTGATGTGCGTGATGGTGGAAGTGAGATTGTTGCTGTACAACTTAACACCCCTGATGAACAAACGGCGGCGGTTGGTATGGACCAACCCCGCCGAGAGCCATGAGTCTCATTGCTTGGAACTACCGAGGGTTAGGGCGATCCAAGGCAGTTCGTGCTCTGCGCAATCTTATGAATCGCGAACGCCCGAGTTTGGTCTTTTTGTCGGAGACCAAAAGGAAGAGTAGAGAGATGGATAGAATTAGATGGACGTTGAATTGCAGGAATGGTGTGTTTGTGGATAGTGTTCGTAGATGTGGTGGTCTGGCTTTGCTGTGGGGAGAGGATGTGACTGTTACTCTCTTATCCTATTCCATTGCGCACATTGATGTTATAGTGGATGATTTGGGTGGGGAGAGATGGCATTTCACCGGTTTTTATGGATCTCCTATGGATAGCGAGAGAAGACAATCCTGGGAGCTTTTGAGGAGATTAAGGGGCTGCAGTGGTCTACCATGGCTATGCGATGGAGACTTCAATGAAATCTCCAGGTCCTCTGAGAAAAAGGGTGGCCCCCAACGGGCAGCAAGGCTGATGTCTGACTTCAATGAATGTTTGGAGTTCTGTGGGTTACAAGACATGGGTTTTGTTGGCTACCCTTTTACGTGGTCTAACTGTCGAGAAGGGACTGCGAACACAAAACTGAGGCTTGATAGGGGTGTTTGTACGGCGGACTGGAGGAATGTTTTTCAACATGCCCAGGTTCGTCATCTAGGTGATCAAGGATCGGACCACCTGCCGGTCTTGATTGATCTCTTTGGTAACCTGAGGCCAAGGAGACGTAGAGGTCAGAAACGTTTTGCTTTCGAGGATCATTGGCTGCGTGACGATGATTGTCGTGTGGTGGTGGCAAGGCAATGGAATGGTTTGCCCCCGGTTACCTCATGGGAGGATATGGCGAAAAAGCTGGAGAACACAAAGTGTGGTTTGCAAGCATGGGACTGCCGGGAGTTTGGGGATATCCCTTCTTCTATTAGGGAGATACGGGATGAGCTAGACTGCTTACTCTGGGAACCTCCTACAGCAGCCTTGTGGAATCGTAGGAGAGCTCTATTGGCAAGTTTAGATGATCTTCAGTCCAGGGAAGAAGTAATCTGGCGTCAACGGTCGAAGTCACTTTGGTTGTCAGCTGGTGATAAAAACACAGCCTTTTTTCACAGAAAGGCGAGCCAGAGGAAGACGAAGAACCGGATTGAGGCACTCATTGATGATGCTGGGGTTAAATGGGAGGATCAGGGGTCTTTAGAGAGGATTGCTGTGGGATACTTTGCTAATCTCTTTTCATCGTCGGATCCTGTTTTTGGGGATAACATTTTGCAGGGTTTGCATGGAAGGGTCACTGTGGACATGAATAGGCAGCTTGTTGGTCCTATTGTTGATGATAAGATAAAAGGGGCGTTATTCCAAATGAACCCATCAAAGGCACCTAGGACGGATGGGCTCTCCCCTGCTTTCTACCAAAATTTCTGGGAGGAGGTTGGGCCTGATGTATGTGCTTTTGTGAAGTCCTTATTGGCTGGGAACCTGTTGCCCAAAGACCTGAACAGGACCATAATTGTCTTGATTCCAAAATGTAAGAAGCCGGAATCCATGTGCCTTTTTAGGCCAATAAGCTTGTGTAACGTTCTTTACAAAGTAGTGTCCAAGCTGCTTGCAAACCGCTTGAAGGGTTTCCTTACACATATTATTTCTGAAAAACAATGTGCTTTTGTTCCTGGGAGGCTGATTTCGGATAATGTATTGGTGGCGTATGAAATGGTGCATTGTTTGAAGAATAGGAAGAGGGAGAAGGAAGGTTATATGGCTCTGAAACTTGATATGTCTAAGGCATATGATAGGATAGAGTGGCCCCTACTGAAGAAAATTATGCAGGCTATGGGTTTCCATGATCGATGGATAAACTGGGTCATGATGTGTGTTCAATCGGCGTCGTTTGGTGTGAAGGTGAACGACATGGTGGTTGGGGATATTGTTCCACATAGAGGCCTGAGACAGGGCGATCCAATATCGCCTTATCTTTTCCTCCTTTGCACCGAGTATCTGATCTGGCTGATTGAGGAGGCTGTTAGGGATGGAGGTTTGGAAAGTTTTGGTGTGTGCAGAGGAGCGCCGCATGTGTCGCACTTGATGTTTGAGGACGATTGCGTTATCTTTGCCAAAGCTACAATCGGTGGAGCAAGGGCGATTAGAAGTGTTTTAGCTATATATGAGGCTCATTCGGGCCAGGTTGTTAATTTTGACAAATCGGTGGTGCAATTTAGCCCGAATTGTGCCCCTGAACTTAGAGAGGGGATAAAGTCTATTTTGGGGGTTCATGTGGAAGGGTGCCAACAGAAATATCTGGGCCTGCCGCCTATGATTGGGCGAAGCAAAAAGAAGGTATTCTTGGATATAAAGGAAAGGGTTTGGGCCAAGATCCAAGGCTGGAAAGGTAATCTTCTTTCAAGGGCTGGGAAAGAAATATTGGTGAAATCGGTGGCCCAGGCGATCCCTTCTTATGCTATGTCTGTGTTTAAGCTCCCGGACGACTTATGTAGGGAGTTAAACTCGCTGGCTGCGAGATTTTTTTGGGGGGATAGTTTGGAGAAGAAGAAGATCCATTGGATGTGCTGGGAATCCATGTGCAAGCCGAAGTCAAAAGGAGGTTTGGGGTTCAGAGACCTGGTGGCCTTTAACAAGGCACTTCTCGCAAAGAAAGGGTGGTGGTTGCTTACCCAGCCTGACTCTCTTTGTGGACATATCCTAAAGGCTAAGTATTTCCCTAAAACCGATTTCCTGAATGCAAGCCTGGGGTCTAGACCCTCCTACACATGGAGGAGTTTGTTATGGAGGAAGGGATACCCTTTGTAAGGGCGTGTATAAGAGGGTGGCATCCGGGTCCACAACTCATATTCGGGAGGATCCGTGGCTCCCAAGACCCTGGAGCTTTAAACCCTTGGTGTTTGATCCTGGGATTGGTGAGGGTGTGATGGTTGATACTCTTTTTGAGCGGGGTGCGATGAGATGGAATCGACCCCTTCTTATGTTGCTGTTTGTGAAAGGGGATGCTGATCTTATTTCCTCGATCCCGCTAAGCCAAACTGGAATGAAAGATGGCTGGGCTTGGTACCATGATCAGAAGGGGGAGTTTTCGGTGAAGAGTGCCTATCATGTGGAGGTACAGTTTAGGGAACAGGTACTGGAGGGGGCTGCCTCAACATCTTCTCCTGTTGGGAATGAAAAGCGGTGGAAACTACTCTGGGCAGCAGTGGTTCCAAATAAGGTGAAACTGTTTGCTTGGAGGGCGACGCATAATATTCTGCCAGTTCTCACAAATCTGGCATCGAGACGGATTGTCAATGATGCCACCTGCAAGGGCTGTGGCGAGGAATGTGAGGACACTGGGCATGCTATTTTCCGTTGTGACAGGGCTAAGGAGATCTGGGCGAAAGTGAGATGGAGTGACAGGGGGTTGGATACCTCTAGTGTTAGGGATTTCCAATCATTATGGGACTCTCGCTCTATTTCTATATGTGGCGTGGACGGTATGGCGTGACAGAAATGATGCTGTGCATGGGAATGTCCAGAGACCTGCAATGGAGGTGGCTCTTTGGGCTACCGATTTTTGTAACACTTTCCTGGAACACAACTCCCAACGTGTTCCTACTCCAACACGAAGCTCTGTTTCGCACTGGTACCACCAGGAAGAAATTGGCTGAAGCTAAATGTGGATGGAGCCTTGCAGGTGAACCTGGGTAGAGGAGGTGCTGGTGGCATTATTAGGAATGAACATGGGCATTGCGTGGCGGCCTTTGCAAAATACAATGGTTTTGTTTTTGATCCTCTTACAGCTGAGGCTATGGCCATGTGGGAGGGCCTGTTGTTAGCAAGGTCGCTGGCAGTGACACACCTTGAGGTAGAGTCTGATTGCCTCCAATTGGTGTCGTTATTAACACAGCAACAACCACAGTGCAGATCCCATATAGGAGTCTGGGTTCATGATATCCTATCTGTTGCAGCCTCTTTTGTGAGCTTTACATGTAAACATATACCTAGGAATTGCAATAGACTTGCCCATGCTATGGCTAAGGAATCACTGAGGGGATTATATGCCCAGGTTTGGACGGGCAGTGTTCCCTCCTTTCTACAAAGTCTATTACATGATGACTGTAACCATGATTCCTGATCAATGAAGTATCCTTTTATCAAAAAAATTTAGGAGATTGTTGGACAACAACATTATAATTTATCGTTATCGTGCATACAATTGGTCCACACAACAGAGACGAGGCAAAGACTTTCTGAGGCACAGGCGTCTTCCACTCTTCCTCCCCAGCTTGACCACTACTATCACCTCAAACCCCAAAACCAAATGCTTTAGATTTCAAAGACGATAATATTTTATTTTTTGTAAATGAGAAAGCCCTTTGAATTACAGCAAGTTATGGGGAAGACAGCCCCTAGTCAATAATAATTAGTTACATTATAACATCAGAAATGTTGGATTCAAATGTCAAAGGGTAAGGTGAAAAAGATTTCTGATTACCAAATACGAGATTGATTCTAGTAAATTATTCAGATTTACTTGAACATTGTTTTTAATACGAGTTTTTGTATATTTAAACATTATTGTTAGTTTTTTATTACTACCACTAGGAATGCCTTTAAGAATCCTTGTTTTTGCTCTTTCCATTTCGGTTCATGGAGCCACCGATCACATGAACTCGGGTCGGTGTACAGGGCCGTATAATGGTGGCAAAAAATAATTGTGTCCATATTATTAATTTAGACACCTTTTTAACCTTCGCTTACAGCAAATTGAGGATTACAGACAGCCTCAGCCTTCACAAGCGAGCAACATGACGTGACGCCCATCATGTTACTCTAATGCCTGCATTCGACTAGCGAACAAACTTCCTTGGCCAAGTGTAATCATCTAGCTAATTTACCACTCATAACTTATCCACCATCAACATTACCTAACACATAGAAACCCAAACAAAAAAAACCGAATATGTAGAAATACAGAAAAATAAGCATAATTAGAAGAAACATCTCCGTGTCGGTGTGCATGCAACGTTACAAGGAGCTGCAGTTCTAGCAACAAATCCTGGCAGATCAACCCTAGTGCTCTCATGTCACATGGAAGGGTTTTTGACATATTTAGTACCTAAGTTAAGTTGTACCAAGCGTAAAATGTTTCTGTAAACACAATCAGAGAAAGGTCGTAGAATATAGGGATGAGGAGACTATATATATAGGTAGTAGTGCTGTATTACAGTGGAGACCACCGTGCCCTGGTATGGTCAAATGTAATGTTCCAATGCACGTGAGCAATGTTACCTTGCACAGATAAACTCTAATGGAGCTTGGATGGGGGGGCTGCATGGTATAGCCAAATCTTGGCCCTTGTTTACCTTTTAAAGCCAGCAGATGGGCTTACCTTCAAGCACTTCATTCAAGTAGCAAAGGAATTGAAAGTGTCATGTTTTGTTGTGAAATATTGTTCACAGGATGGGATTGAATGGGACTGCATCAGCATGCAGAGGTTTCCAAGGATGATGATTGCCTTGATGATATGTAGCAGCAAGCAGAGTCTTTTTAGACAGAATGCTATGGAACACGGGGTTTGGATATGAAAAGGGCTACTGGACTTGCTGATCACGAAGCCCATACTGAAGAGGAGACCGTGAGGCTTCCAGTTCTAAAGCCCAAAGCTGCAGCAAACTTTCAGTTACTGGGCTTCGATAGAAAGAAAGGAACTAACTGGGCTGGGCTCTTCGCGCGTGCTCTAAAACACCACCAGGTGAATTCTTTTTAATGTGGTATAACAAAATCATACCTTCTTCTTCCTGATTATAACATTTCACGGAATACTTTCTCGTCATGGAAGTCTGTAAAACATTTCGTGATCTCTCCTCAGAAAACAATTATTAGTCCTAATATGCTCAGTGTAATTCTGTTTTAGAAAAGAAAATAAAGATGGGAGATCATATCATTACAGTTTAGTAACTCTATATCGTTATTGTTATTGCACATCACTTTCTTTGGTATGTAGAAAGGTCAAAAGAAGTATGGGTACATAAAATGAACAATCCAGTAATAATATATGTACCTTCCGTACCATCAACCGGAAATTTACGAAGAAAGTGCTGACCCGAAAATTCTAAGATCGCCTCGTAGGGTTCTCCCCACGATAGTAACTAAGGCCTACAACTTTTTGGGTACAATAGAAAGGCCTTTTGGAGTTGGGGCTGATATTCATGTTTCAACTAGAGTGGACTTATCGAGAAAATATATTACTAAAACTCCAAACCCCAATAAACCTGTGTAGAAAATATATTCATTAAATACTAAATAATGTAATAAAGAGTGAATGATTTTATTTTACGAGAAGATGTTTATCATAACATAAAATTTAAGGATTTTTTTTTATAAATTTTAATAAATTAATGCTATCTATAACGCCATTCTTATAACTCTATTTTTTCAATAATCCCAACATACAACTAGAAGTCTAGAACTATAGTACACACCTCCTGTAATATACGGTCCAGGAATTTAGGTTTAAGTCGCAATTGTAATCTTTTACATACTTATTTTTAAAAGAATAAATTAAAATGTAGAAAATCTTACTATATTAGAAATAACACAACATACTTATATTTATTTTTCTAAAATAATTCAAAATAGCAAGCCCGAATACAAAAAAAAATATATGAAAAATAATGATTAAAATGCATAAAAAATATAATTAATATAAATTGGAAAATAATTTATTCCCTTGAATGATTGTTCATATAATACACACTTGTGTAGATAGTAGGAAAATATACAAAGCAAAGGTAGTTTTCTTTGGGAAGAGCTAAAAAAGAAGAGATAATAAAAAAAAGAGAAGAGGTTCTTACATCTTATCATCACCTTATCATTATTTTAAAAAAGAGATAAAAAAATAAAAGCCACAAAATTAAAAATAAAAATTGTACCAGGCATATAATGTTCCTGAACAATCAGAAAAGGAATGTAGAACTACCAACATATACTTCCAAAGAAAGAACCTTTACTGCTTGTATTTCCAAAGAAACGACCAGAAAACTTCAATTCTGGAATGGCATTGCATTTGTCTGAAAAATGTCAAAACAAAAATATACACACTGATAAAGAGACAAGGACAACCATTTATATTCAATTAGACAATAAAAATAACCAAGCTTTCCTCAACAATTAGCACAACTGCACGCTAAAAGTGTTGGGTTAACATTCCTATAAGGGATGAAACTTCACCATCTCCGACAACATCATTGGTGGCATTTGCTACTTGCTTCACAAGGCTGGCACCTAAATTTTTTGATTTTATCCTTCAAGTCAATACTTTTGGCCAAGTTACACCATCTTTTGTCACTTTTGGGGCGCAAAACTTTGTTCAATTAGCACATTGCAACCCTGCAAACCAGTGGAGATGCTAGTTAACTCAAATTCTTAAAAAAACAACTGAATTGAAACTAAATGGTGCCGGATACATGAACCTCGACTAACCACAGTAATATGTAGCTCCCAATAAAAAAACATTCACATTCAAATAAAAATAGAGACAAACAACAACTCAGGGAATACAAAAAAGGAATGCCCGATACAACACCCCAATGTCACTGCAAATAACAGCTATGACCTCGGTGTCCCCTTTCATGTTCACCCCTTCCACCATCCCTCTACCCACCCCTATGTCTATATCTCCCACCATCTCTCTGACCTACCAAACCATCTCTCTCGTTAGGACCCCGACCTCCTCCTCGGCTACCACTCCCGCTAGGACCTGGAGCATCTCCATTATCATCCCCATCATCATCAACAACTTCATCGACATTCTCATCACATTATCAGCTCCTTTGTCCTCGGGCCATAACTCCCGAATGATAGGCACATCCCCCATTAGATTTATGCTGGTTCAACAACAAGCAACAACTTTAATAACAATTTAAATAAATTATTTAACAATTATTAATGTTTTAAAAAAAGAATTGTAACTTGTCTTTCTTGCTCTGCATCTTTCAAAAGGGCCAAACTGTGAATCACCAGCACCAGGTTGTGCCATCAATCGGAAATATCAGTCCTATTCCAGTTATACGTCCAACCGTATCTTCCCAAAGGTCATGAAATTATGTAGTTGCAGTCTGATCCTGAAATTTTTGTTCTGATAAAAGGCTTGGAGGTCCATGCAAGCATCATTCCAATTATATACCATATCGATCATCCAACCCTCACAATCAATGTCGACACCTTCCCTTGTAGCACACCAAAAAGCATTAAACATTGTATTCGGCCTAATTGCTTCTGAATACATCCACATGATAATGTGTATCCATCATTTTGAGTGCTTTAAGGGTCCTTCCGCCCGAGCATTACCCAAGGCCCTAATCGCTAACCTGAAGCGATTAGGTCCAAATCTACGAGCAGGTAAATTGAAATGGGTATAGCTCGAAAAAAAAAAACCCGTATATAGGTCAAGGAAGTCAACATCATCAAACCTAATCCACTCACCATGGATATTCTCGAAGCCAACCAGGTAGATGTTGCGCTGTTGTAATCGAAACTGGCAAGCAACACCGCCAGCTTCCAAGATCGAGAATCATGTCACTAGCAAGCACGCTATGTTATTATTAGAACCAATTATAACACCTAAAAGAATTCTCAACAAATACTTTTTGATCTCTTTTGCAAACAATCTCTCTTGATCTGTTCTGATTTTATTTTACCAGATGATGTTTACCATGATATAAAATTCAAGGTTACTTTATAAATTTTAATAAATTTATGCTATCTATAACGCCATTCTAATAACTCTAATTTTTCTCTACTACTAAAAAAAACTCTATTCTTTCAATAACTCCAGCATATAACTAAATTAGTACACATCGCTTGTAATACACGATTTTGAAATTTAGGTTTGGTTGGTTAATCACAATTGTAATTATTTTACTACATAATAGTATTTTCTTTCAAAGGAATAAATCAAAACATAGTAGATCTTACAACATGTATCTTAGTTCACGAAAATATAAACCACTCAGGTGCTATTACATTAATATGACATTTTTTTTTTGATGAAAATATTAATATGACATTTGTGGAGAGTGAAAAAAATGAAAAGTTTCTTTAATGAATTGTTTTGATTATCGTAGAGTCACATTAGTAATTGGAGATAAAAAAAATTATCTTTATTAAATTATTTTGAATAAGAAAAGTTACCTTATTTATAGTTTATTTAATGAATTGTTATTCAAAGAAAGAGACTCTACACAATCCAATAGGCATCCCAATATTTCAAGGCAATGATGAATAACTGGAATAAAAAAATTATTTACTGAATTCTTAGTTATAATATGTATGATCATAACTTAATATGGATGTCACTACCTAGCATGCGGGGGAGGTCACTAATTATTACTATTATATGTAAACTTGGAGTTTGACAATAGATAACGAATTAGACATGAGTTGGGTTAGAGCTGACCCAGCCAAGCTTACCGGGCCTAATAGGGCCCGCATAGTTCGGGTTAGGCCCAACCCCAAGCCATACAACTAGCTAAACCGTGGTTGGACTTGGCCATAATTAATTGTTTACAGAACACAAGAGACTTGAACCCCCCCATATAATATAATTAGGTGAAGAGGTAATCAGCTCAAATGCAATCAATGAGTCAACCTGTAGTTCAAGCCTGCGACCATTTAATTCCCAAACCAGACGGAAAATCCTATCAAATGCCCCATAATGACAAATTTTTGTTCTTCTGATTTCCTCCGCTTAAAAGCCACAAATTCAAAAATAAAAATTTCTTTATCCTCTCCTTTCCAATCAAGTCATTTTTCGATACATAATAACTAAACATTTACCTTACTCAATAATAACAAAAGTAGGGAAAAACCATGCAAACATCAATGTTTGAGGATCTAATTGTGCAATTTCGCTTCAGTTTCATTCTGCTACCCAATCCCGTTCTATAAAATTTTACACACGGGGAGGCCAGGCCACTATTGTATGCAAATTTCGAGTAGAATTTCACGAAAAAAAAATTGAAGCATCTCTGTCTAAAAATAATTTCCGTTGCCGGGACTTGAACCCGGGTCTCTCGGGTGAGAGCCGAGTATCCTAACCAACTAGACTACAACGGATTGTTTGAGGGCTGTTTGTATAATTTAAATTAATAATATAACAATCTCTCTACGCGGCGACATACTTGTCCATTCGGGAAACTCTTTCACATGCATTTCCAATTTATCTATCCTTCAACGACTGGTCGTCCTGTTTCAAGTATCGAAAATGGACCGTCGTCTGCTTTGAACTTGTATAGTACCAAGATTGGAATTTTTTCGCCAACTATATAACACAAGAAGTATACGAGTAAATAATAATGGTGCGGTGCATATACTCTCACTGACCAGAAAGAACCTAGCTAGTACGAGGAAAAATTGAAGAGGTTAGCTAGGAGGAATTAAACTGAGAATCATATATATATACAGGACCAGTACTCTTCTTGAGATGCTTTGCCCATGTGAAACAGGTTGCAGCTATACATCCTGTTCAGGTTGTTGATGAGAAATCTTCACAGCTTTTTTGAGATGCTTTGCCCATGTGAAACTTGGAGTGACATAATTCTTTATCCCCTCCACACGCAAATCCACCTCCAGCCACTCCTCAAACTGTATCACAGCCTGGAAAGTTTCAGTCTGGTTGGTAGACAAATTTGTGGCAGTGAATGTGAGGAAGTAGAGCTCGCACCAAGCCAAATAGCCATTGACACGATCAACACTCACAAGCTTATGTTCCTCCCCCTGCAATATTAATGACATTGATTCAATCAATGGACCTATAGTACTCTTGCAAGAAGCAAGGGTTTCAGGTCTTGGGTTGAGTCCCACCTTCAATATAAATGGGAAAGAATAGGAGGGATTATGTCCTAACAGGAATCTAACATACGAAATTAGTTTGATGAATTCCATTAGTTAACATATGAAATTAGGATATCATCATCAAGCAACAAAATTACCGTCAAGATTTGAACCCATTCTAGAGCAGTATCCATGCACATATCGATTGCTTTCTTGAGATATATATTCCTCTTGCAATCACGTTTTGGGATCGAGATACTCGCATATGGGTCGGATGGGTCGGATTATATTAAACGGGAGACGGTCATCCTCAGGGAGGCCAGGGGACCTCAAAACCCTAGTTATATTAATTAAGAAAGAAAGAAAAGAGCAAAACCAATTATAATCAGCACGGTTAAAAAATCAATAATTTAGATAAAAAAGCAAAAAAAAAAAAAAGAGCAAAGAAAGAATCAAACCATGGTTTTTTGGATGAATTTAAAGTAGGGGCTGAGGAATTGGCGTGCTCTTTTGCTGAGACAATTCAAGAACTTGTTGAGGAAGTACTGGTTTGGAGCCAAGAATGTGCCTGGATAGGTTAGGTTCTTAAGATTGGGTTGGTTTTCATAGCTATATGGGGGTGGATCCCAGAAACGATTGAACCATGCCCCTCTTCCTCTCAGTTCTCCCACACAACCCATGCACCCCTTCCCTGGAAAAAAACGAAGACCTCCTCCTGAAAGAAGAGATCCTGAAAGAAGACCAGTGACATATGTTGAGTAGCAGCTGCCTGTTTCAAAGAGGTACTGAAAGGTTGCCAAGCTTGTTTCAGCCAAGGGCATTGGAAGAGAGCATGATGAAACGTCTCATCCTGCAGATGGCAGATGGGGCATAGAGCAGATTGTTTAATCTTCCTTTTCATCAGATTTTGCCTAGTAGGAAGAATATCATGGATAGCCCGCCATGCAAAGATCCTGACTTTAGGTTGTAAATCTAGAGACCATACCAAATTCCAAAAACGTTTTAAAGGTAGGGGATCCGATGTAGACGGTGTATCCCTCATCCGTCTGCAGGCTAAACTCTAACTGAGCCCAATATGCTGATCTGACAGAAAACGCACCATCCTTAGTAAAATGCCAACGAAGATTGTCAGGTTTAGGAATTATTGGCAGAGGAATAGATACAATGGACTCCACAACAGAGGGGATAAAAGTGGAGTTTAAAAGATTAGAGTTCCATGTGCGTGAGGTATTGTCAATAAGCTGTGAGACACGGGAGAGAAATAACACAGGACGGGTCAAGACCCGATACTGCCATGGAGAAGGGAGCCAGGGATCATGCCAAATATTAACCTTTTGTCCATCACCAATAGTCCAAACCAGTCCCCGACATAGAGTAGCCCGTGCTTTCCAAATACTGCGCCAGGTGAACGACGGATTACTGCCTAGAGGGGCATTTAAAAAGGAGCAATCTGGATAGTATTCAGCCTTTAGAAGTCTGGCACAAAGAGATGTATCATGTTGAAGCAGCCTCCACCCTTGTTTAGCCCACAAGGCTAGGTTAAAAGCGCGAAGATCACGGAAGCCCAATCCTCCATTGGTTTTTGGGGCGGCACCCAACTCATCCAATGTATTTTGTTGGTTTCTGAATTACAGCCCCACCAAAACTTGCACATAAGCTGAGATAACTCCAAACACAACTGTCTGGAATACTAAAGACACTCATGGCATATAAGCAGGTATAGCTTGCGTTACTGCCTTTATTAAAACCTCCTTGCCAGCACGGGAGAAAAGTCGACCCTTCCAGCCTTGGAGGCGAGACCATACGCGATCTTTCACATACTGAAGAGCTTGTCTCTTTTTCCTACTCAGATAAGAAGGTAAACCCAAATACATAGCATCCTGGGAAGCCATAGGTATCTCCAGAATATCCATGATAGCAGCTTTGCACTCACGTGAGCAATTAGGGCTAGACAAGATACTGGATTTCTGTTTATTGATACACTAACCTGAGAGACCTTTTTTTTTTGTTCATCCTAAGGGCTCCACGCCACCACTAATATACCTAAACTATCCCTAATACTACCCCTAATCCCAAACCTATCCCAAACTAAATAACCCCCACACCCGGATTTGAACCCGGGTGGCCTCCGTGGACCGAGGACTTTGATGCCAACCCGACCAAGAGGTCGCTGGCCCTGAGAGACCTTCATACAGTGTCAGAATGCGCCTCAACATGGCTGCCCCCTGGACCGACGCTTCACAGAACAGCAGACTGTCGTCAACGAAAAAAAAGGTGCGAGATAATGGGCGCATTGGTGCGTTCTAGAGGCTTACCTTTGGTGTATAAAAATTTGTGTTACCCATCTAAGTTTGGTTTTATAACTAATTTACTCTTAGGTTTATATGGACCGGGTATAAGTATTACATGTTACGAGTCCATCTAATTTTAATTTTTTTTATTTATTTTTTAGTTTCTCTATGGCTGACTAATCCTGGAATTGACACGTGTTAGGGAAATATTATGTTAAATTATTTAATAACTTCTGCAATTCTTTATCAAATACCTTTCATTTTTTAACTATTACCATCTCTCTATTTTTTTTCCAAATTATTATTATTATTATATGTAAATTTCGAGTTGGATGATAGAAAACGAATTAGACATGAGTTAAGTTGGAACCGACCCAGCCGGCCTAATGGGCCCCGCATGAGTCGGGCTAGGCCCGGCCCCAACAAAATCGAGGTCAACATGCACTATTGATTTACTGATTTACAGCTTTAGAAGCAAAACAGCAACGACATCTGAAAGCTAAAATATAGGGTAATATATATACAAATTTAGCTACAATTAAAGCAACCCTCGGGTACTTATCTCCGATATATATATGTTTATATATGATCTTTTTGTTATTTTTCATCGCGATTGCCATTTTCAACTAGAAAAGGAAATAATTAACAATTTATAGGTTTTCGCATCCATATTAATCTGTTTCCATATGATAGTTGGTTGGCTTTCATGCCGACCACTATGTAACTTTTCTATTTTGTTCATGATAAGATTCGAAAAAAATACCTTAGCATATCTCAAAGACCAAAAGTACTATAGCCATTAGCCACGCACCACGTATATAGTTATAGAAAAAACGTAGCCACAACAAGATTAGACCTTTATTTCGACCCAAAAAAAACAAAATTAGACCTTTATGGCTACACGGACTGTTTTGTGAGATGAATCCCATATCTGTTGGAACCAATTACTTTGAGCATCGCAAAAACTGGGGCATTAAGCTGGCAATATGTACAAAATATGGAAGGCTGCTACGAATTAATGGCCTTTCTTAAAAACAAAAGAATTAGCATTCTATCACACTAGTTCCTCCTTATCCCCACTAGCATTCAAACCTACTTTACGGACTTTCTGTAGTCCTGTAGTGTTGTAGTAAAATGACAATAAGTAAGAAACAAAAACGTCAGATAAAGTAAAGTTTAACAAACAAAAAGTAAACATTAAATTAGCATATATACACTTTTGATTGGCATATCAAACCAGTCTAGTCTAGTACTTCTAATAGAAGATTCCAACACTTGAAATAGTCTAGTACTTCTAAACAAAAAGTAAACATTAAATTAGCAAATATACACTTTTGCTTGGCATATCAAACCAGTCTAGTCTAGTACTTCTAATAGAAGATTCCAACACTTGAAATAGTCTAGTACTTCTAAGCAGAAGACTCTTAACACTTAAATGCAACCGTTGTATCTCAATGTATTATTATTAGAACCAATTATAACACCTAAAAAAAAAATTCTAAAAACATTCTCAACAAGTACTTGTTGATCTTTTTGGACGATGTACAAGGATAATTTTCTCCTCCAAAGATACTGGGATACCTAATATCATAGATTCTTTCATTCTATCAAACAACGCTTCCGACCTTAACGCCTCAGGGTACATGTAAATCAACACACTTAAGTGGGGTTTTAGGCGATCCAGGCCCTCAGCAAGCTGCGCCTTCCCCAATGCTCTAATTGCAGCTTTCCATTCGAAGGGTCCAAGCTTAGACACGACTAAGCTGCCATAGTTGCATTTATATCCGAGATCCTAAGCACTTGGAAAATGGTTCGAAAACCCCTAGAACCATTTCGCTCCTTCCCTATTGCTACAGAACCCAATCACATAATTGCTGAAAGATTGGCAATGGACAAGGATCTCGCTCCTCTTCGAGGCAATTGCAGTATCGTATGTGACAGCGGGTGCCACATTTGGCAAGACCCGTATGGTGGTCGTTTTCTCGCCGTTCCCCTCCAACTTGATGTAAGTGTAGTTTAACACTCTCCCAGGCATCGTCAGGCGTACATGCGTATTCCCGATTAGTAGATCATAGACTCTTCGTAGCTCCGCTTTAACCGAACCAAAGAAGTCATATCGCGACGGTGGATCAGCGTCCGCCATCAAGAGGGGCCATATGTATGAAATGCAACTTGAATATTATAGTCCACGGATTGAATTTTGTGCCTGACTAGTCTGGTTGTTTCTGCTATGTATCCATTTCCACTTTTGACCCCTCAAGGTTTTACCAGAAGTTAATATATCTATCCGAACTAAAATTGTGTAATGTCAATCTATCAACAGAGATGAGTACACACTTTCCAACCAAGACAAAAACTATGAAAATAAAAGGATGCAGGCTGCTTCCATGAACTTGGAAAAGTATTTGAGAATTGATCAAAACAAAGATAAGTATTGGAGAGAATTTTAGAGGCATACCAGAAAACTAGCTTGGAACTTTTATGTTTATAGGAAAATGACACCCACTTGAAATGACATGCTAATTAGCGAAATATCAAATATTACTGTATGATACATGACCAACAATTATTGGGTTTTAATTTTATTCACCAAAAAAAACTTGCGATTGAATGATCTTACACCTACTAGCACGATCATGTGCTTGCAAGCTCATCAACCGTATATCCTCAATCAAACGGTTCAGGTTACAAAAAGAGGACCCTTCCTCACTGACGATCTGTGTCGCCAGTTGAGCCATCCTTGTCGCTGAAGCAAAAAGCTCCTCCCTCCTCTCCACCATCAGATCATTCACCATTTTCTCCACAATCTTTCTATCACAAACATCTTTCATGTCCAGCCCCAGTTTCCACACCTCACTTACAAACCTGCTATTCATTTGTTGGTCAGCAAAGAAAGGCCAACAAATCATAGGCACACTAGCCACTATACTCTCCAGAGTGGAGTTCCACCCACTGTGTGTAAAGAACCACCAATTGCTTTGTGAGCCAAGATCTCCTCCTGTGGCGCCCATTCCACCATGTACCCCCTCTCCCTTGTAGCCTCCTCAAGCTCTACTGGAAAATTTTCAAGATTTCCATCTTTTTTGACCGAATCGAGTCAGGTCTTATCACCACAAGAACCGCTTCTTGCTACTAACAATACCATACCAAAACTCCAGGAACTGGTCTCGAGTCAATATGGTAATGCTTCCAAAGCTGACAAAGAGAACAGAGCGGGAAGGTTGACGATCAAGCCATTCAATGCAGCTCCTGTCCACTTTCCAGAGACTGTTTGAGTACTGGGGTATTGATGATGCTTCCTGTGATTTTTTCATGCTTAATCTTGTGTTTAGGAGCAGGTGTAGAGGCCCAATGGTGCAGGTTTTTGGACATCTAGTTCTTATGTGATTAATTATTGGTGCTTCTAGGTCTTCAAATGTGTTGAGGATAAGTGCCTGAGCTCGAGTTGACTGTTGTGTCTCTCTTATGACCAATTGCAAACTAGGATCTTCCATGTCTGAACTTCGACAAAAACTTGGGAGGTCTCGGTATCGCAGGAAGCTTTTCATCCCCGGTACTTTTATGTGTCTCTCTTATGGGTCGCTCCATGTCTTCATTGCCTGCAATATCAACAATTAGCCCCTCGCTTGTTAGAAGAATCTCTAGTTGTATCGACTAATTCTTTCAATACCATAATAAAGACAATAGAAAGCAAAGGCCTTACTAGTAAAGTAGATTAATTTCAGGAACAGAAAAATAAGCCCAAAAAACAGCAAGCACCAAAGATACGAAAACCAATAATCGGGATTCCAACTTCAAGTGCAACTTCTCGAACAAATCACAAAATCCCATCAGCGATGACACAACTGATCACAAGGGGCGTACTCTTCGAGGGTTCTCCTTGTGGAGACATCCATGGCTCCATAAAGGTCCATGAATTGCAGATTAGGTGGAAGCTCGCGCGGCTGGCAAACCATCGGGTATGGTCTTCAAGTGAAACCCAAGAGAATCAATAAAACGGTACTGCCGTATAAATGGCATATTACTTGTTCCATACTTACAGAAAGAACACTAAATTGTCCTCTCACTAAACCAAATACCACTGGATCAGTTAATTCTTGTTTCTATGTTTTTAACTTTCTTGTTGGCTAATCTACAAGTCAATAGAATTTTTGTTCATCATTCATTCTGATCAATATAATTTAAATGGATAAAATCTCTGAAACTTTGAAATGCTCTGTTACTTTTTCATGTCTACAATGATGGAATTGGAATGTATTAATCTTTCTTGCTATTTGGTTTGTAATTCTTCTTGGTGGATGTTTTTATGTGATCCTTTAGAGGGTTTGATAAGGCATGGTTTCAAAGCTTGTTTCATGTCCAAGCTTGGGAGTAGCTTTCTCTCCTTTATTTGCGACATTAGTACTAGCAATTAAATAATTAATAGTTTTAAAATAAAATTAACTGAAAAAAGATTGCAAAAAATTATTAAACAATCTGAAATAATATGGACTCCACTAATCTCCAGTGTCAATTCTAAGACAATCAACGTAAAATAAATAAGTAATCAAAATTAGATGGATTGACAGTGTGTAATACTTATTTGGCATCCATTAACGAACTCATATAGCCCCCACAATTAGATATGGGCTATACAGATATACCAATTATAACTCATTTATAATTAAAACCAACCCAAATACCTAAAAGTCATTTATAGACGGGTATAAATTGAAAGCTCATTGGGTATTTACCTATTTTGCTACCACACATACCCACCGTAAATGGATTTAGGCATTTAGCTATTAAATAAGTTAGTATAAATTATAAATTGGGTATAATTTGTTCTTTTACCCATCTAATTTTCGTTTTATAACCTATTTTACTCTTGGGTTGTGAATACCAAATAAGTATTACACGTTACGAGTCCATCTAATTTTAATTTTGCTGATTTCTTTTTTCATTTTTCTATGGCCGACTATTAATACTGGAATTGACACGAGTCAGAGCAATATTATTTTAAATTTATTGATAACTTTTGCAATTTTTTCCAAATATCTTCCATCTTTTACCAATTACCATCTCTCTATTTTATCAAATTATTATTATATGTAAATTTCGAGTTTGATAATAGAAAACAATTAGAGAAGAGTTGGGTTAGAGCCGGCCCAGCCAAGCTCACAGGGCTTATTCATTCATTCACAAGAAAGTAAAAACAAAATCCAACTGATCAGTTGACTAGAAAATGAAGAACAACAGATGCAACAAAATGGTGGACACAATCGAAAGTAGTCACCAGTCATCAACACAGCCATGTAATAACCTAAACAATTATAATTAGGTTCATAACTTGCCTGAGAAGGAAGAGTAAATCAACAAAAATAATAAACATAGAACAAGATCATTCCAGCAAGCATGAGGAATAAGCAAGCACCAAGCATGGACCAAAAAAAAGAAGGACAAGAATTAAAGCACATAAAACTATATATAAATAAAGACATTCAAACTCAGAGGCATCAACCCATACACATAAACTGTACTGTAACGAAAACATGCAATGTGGCCAAAAAAGAAAAGAAAAGAATACATACAAGATTTATAAGGGCTAGAGAGCCAGAGAATTTAGAGCTTAATTGATTAAGGCTTCACCCTGATGAAACTTGGAGTGACATAATACTTTATCCCCTCCACACGCAAATCCACCTCCAGCCACTCCTCAAACTGTATCACAGCCTGGAAAGTTTCAGTCTGGTTGGTAGACAAATTTGTGGCAGTGAATGTGAGGAAGTAGAGCTCGCACCAAGCCAAATAGCTATTGACACTATCAACACTCACAAGCTTAATGTTCCTCACCCTGCAATATTAATGACATTGATTCAGTCAATGGACCTATAGTTCATTAGTACTCTTGCAAGAAGCAAGGGATTATTATGCCTAACATACGAAGTTAGTTTGATGATCAATATCATTAGTTTGACTTCATATAACGTATGAAATTAGGATATCATCATCAAGCAACAAAATTACCGTCAAGATTTGAACCCATTCTAGAGCAGTATCCATGCACATATCGATTGCTTTCTCGAGATACTCCTTTTGAAAGCGACTTTCGGGATCGGGATACTCGCTTATGGGTCGGATTATACCGAACGGGAGACGGCGTCTGGCAGGGAGACCAGAGGGGACCTCAAAACTCTAGTTATTTAATTAAGAAGAGCAAAACCAATTATAATCAGCATGGTAATGAAAATTCAATAATTTGATTTAAAAAAAAGGAAAAAAAAAAAAGAAAAAGAAAGGAGAGGAAAGTAGGGGGTGAGGAATTGGCGAGCTCTTTTGCTGAGACAATTCAAGAACTTGTTGAGGTAGTCCTCGTTTGGAGCCAAGAAGGTGCCTGGATAAATTAGGGCTTCTCTTAGATTGGGTTGGTTCTCATAGCGACATGGGGGTGGATCCCAGAAACGATTGAACCATGCCCCTCTTCCTCTCAGTTCTCCCACACAACCCATGCACCCTTTCCCTGGAAAAAAAACGAAGACCTCCTTCCTCCCCTATGCACTCATAATCATCATCATCATCATCGTATTCTTCTCCGTACTCATCATAGTATCCATCGTAATCTCCGTAACCTTCATCGCCCTCTTCTCCTCCTCCTCCTCCTCCTCCGCCGCCGTACTCGTCATCGTATTCTCCGTAATTAGGCTTCTTCTTCTTCCCCTCCTCCACCTCCATCCCCATTGTTCTCTCCGTAGTCTTCGTATTGGGATTCTCTTACTTCTCCTGTGGAAGGCGCCAACTCCTGTTGATCCTCGGCCGAAATTCGTCGATCCTCGACTGCAGCCATGGCTCTGCGTCCTACCAAGGAAGACGAGAAAAATTAGAGAGAAGACATGGACGTGGTTCTCTTTTATTGATTGGGCCCCCGGCCTACATTTATTTTCCTCCGGCCCGATCCCGAACCCAATACAGTATAACGTCTGTGGACTGGTTTCGAGATGGGCCCCCTTTTTTTATGAGATAACAGGCCATTTTTTCCTTGACGTAAACTGTGTCGTTTTGAAGCAAAATAGAATTCCTATTCTAATACCTAGAACCAGAAGTGGTCATCATTTCGCTATTAAATCCAACGTATTAATTTTATTTTCCAATTTGGGCAGTATTTAAAAGAGAAAGAACTGTGATTTTCAATTTCCTGAATAATTGCAATAACAGATTCACCGAACCCAAAACATATTTGCTAATGGTAAAGCGCTTATAGGTAAGGATAAATAACACCAAAATTACTTCACGTGATTCTATCTGAAATATTTTTTTTATTCTTAGCAGGCAAGGTGAAACTATATATGTTTACGGATATGAATCATAGGCTACCTAAATGTGTGTTTTTATTGTAACGACCCGGGTAAAATTTATGTTTTTACCGGAACTGTAAAAGCTTTACACAGTAATTTACCGAATAAAAATAACCTTTGGTAATTAATTTATGAAAAACCGAGCGTCGGATTTCAATTCCGAGTCTCACTTCACACTCCGGATATTTTTGTGGAATTTCTGGGACGAGTTGGTATTTTCCGAATTTTGAAGTTGC
>JAKUCV010000466.1:31278-80718 GCA_028386065.3 Turnera subulata | reverse complement strand
TTATATAGGTGCCGCAAGGTTTCAGCCCTTTTCCAACTAGTAATAGAACTCCTATCGCGACTAGGTTTCCTATCACAAGTCTATTCCTATTAAGACTCAAAGTGGCCAGCCCAAATCCTAACAAGAATAGTCAGCCCACACGCGCACCAGCAAGCCCAAGGAAACCCTGTGCGCCTTGGATTCCCGGGTTGTGACACAAAGTCCCTAGCATAAGAGAGAAAGATGCTATACCGGATCCTGAAAGCTGATACAGTCTCATCTAGTCCCTGTTTCACCTCAAGAAAATGCTTCTTCTGCTCCTCCAAGAAACCAACAGTAAGAAACTCCTTGTAGAATCTCTCCTTGAAATCCTCCCAAGGCATCTCCACAGGCTTCGGTAGGTTGGCCACAAGTTCCTGCCACTATGACAATGCATACCCTGTGAACTTGTGTGCCGCTAATCGAGCCCTCTGCTCAGGTGCACAGGTGAACTTCTCCAGAACATTCTCCACCTGGCGAAACCAATTATCAAACTCCTTGACTTTGCCCTCTTCACCTGAGAATTCCTTCACTGCAGACTTATCCATGTGCTTATACCCACTCTCCATACCACCTGCTGCAGCAGGTGCTACCGGCTGGGCACCCTGCTGCTGCTGCTGAAACTGCTGGAACTGCTGCCACTGCAGAAAAGCCTGATACTGCTGGAAAGCTGGGTTCACAACATGTGGTACAGCATTCTGTCCTCCACCCCCTGCAGCATTATTCTCTGCCGCATTATTGTTCCCCTGACCAACGGGAACCTGCATCACCGACACATTGTCAGAGACATGAGTAGCGGTGTCATCCTCAGCATTGTGCTGCCCCTCGTGATCCATATCGACGCCTATATGAATGCAAATGAGTCAAAAACACTTTTTAAGTCATAAATCCGGAAACAGGCTTAAACACAGAAAACACTTTGAAAACAAAGTTTAAGACATTTTTAAAACCAAGGATCTGAAGCCTGCTCCGCTACCAAGCTGAAACACCCGTGTCCCAATTTTACCAATAAAATACTTAAATAAAGGAAATTACCAAAATATCCCTGAAACCCGGGACACGAAATCCAAAATCAACAATATCCAAAATTCTTAATAAAAACGAGATGTCATAAAGAACAAAACAATCCGGCTTAACAAGCCACAAGACAACCCGGCATCCTGCCGAAACATCATCAACATCAAATCCCGACAACCCGCCGATAATGTAATCCAAAACCAATAGTGACATCTCATTAAAAATTCAATGCAGCGGAAGAAACAAACGGGGTAAAAATAAGAGAAACAAAACAACATGCATGCCGACTCTATGGATCCAACCGGGAGAACAAGCACAACTACCTACTGAGATAACCACGTCCGTACTCTGGAAGGATGGAAAGTGACTGCACGCTATCTAAAGTCTGAAAAACAACGTTGGCGATTATGTGAGTCGCCTACTCAGTGAGCAATATAAATCTAATTGTGAGAGTGTGCATATCAAGTTCGAAAGGAAAGAAGAGCAACAAGACAAGCATGCAAACATACAACAGCCAGTACTAACATGCCAACACAATCAAGCAAACAGTTCATCATTCTCCATCGTTGTGTGTTAAGTTTTCTTATTATGATTTATTATTCAGGGCCCACTACTGTGTGCGTCGAGCTCGGTCCCGTCTCATGAGACAACCAGGCATAAGCCCAAATAAAACCAGGCACGAAGCCCAACATATCCATAGAGAGAGAGAGAGAGACAGAGAGAAAGAGGTAGGTAGAACCGGTCATTACAGACCCATATGCAAATCCGCATAACACTTGCTATTCCGCAAGCAAACCCGAGGGGTATCACTTCCCGCTCGAAACAACCGGTCATCAGCACACAGTAGCCTAACTTCTACTGTACATTATTCTTATTCACCAATTACGAGTTCATGTGTGCCAAGAAATTGTGATCTAACAGGGTTGTGTGATAAATCAACTCAATCAAAAAACCGGTCTCCGCCCCACATTACATCACACAAAACACCCAGAATCACACCACATGTTATAATCCATAACAATCCAAAGAACCAGCTCATAAGCAAATTGTACACTTAGGCACACAATACAGATCACAGTATGTTAGCAAACAGGCATGCAACTCAAACAGACCAATCCAACAAGCTCATGCATACAAACATAAAAAGACGTATAAAGTCACCTCAACGAGTATTGTCCTGCGGAGCTTTTCCCAAAACAGATCCACCAGCTCCCGAGGTGTTACCCGTGCCTGAATACCCGCACACACAACAAATTACAAACAATTACAATAAAAACGTGCATGCATGTAACTATAATGCTCAACTGAGTTAAACCCGTCCCTAGTTAGCCAATTATGAAATTCCCGGGTCTAAACCCGACTTAATGTTCTCTCACCAAAACTCCGAGTATCGGGACCTAAGGTTTTCCGGCTTACACCCAACTAAGTCCAATAAGTAGTTCCCGGGCCTATGGCCCACTCATTATGTCCTTTACGAGTTTCCGGCCTAAAACCCAATCTAAGCCCACATTCAATTTCCGGGCCTAAATCCCACTTCCTTAAGTCCTTATTTAACCAATTATAGGATTGGGCTCAAAGCCCGTTACTTAAGTCCAAGGTCAATTCGATCCCAAAGGTTCCCGGCCTAAGGTTCTATCCGTGTCGGTAAATACCGGCCTCATACTCTCGGTTTCCACTAATCACAATTAAGTACATATCCCAGTTCCGAATTATAAGTACATGTCGGGTATAGATTTAAAATACACCATATATAGCGTGGAATGCCGAAATAAAGACCCGAGCCTTTGCCGGAATATTTCCGAGCCCCGCCGGAAAATCCATGAGCCTCGCCGAAAAATTCCCGAGCCTTCGCCAGATTACGGTGAACTCGCCGGAAAACACCCAAAGCTGCCCACAACGATTCCAACAATTCTGCCATGAACGAAACCGACATTCAACCAATCAACTCAACAACACCACAACATCAAACAGAAACTCTACACGGGTCCTTTGAATTTCAGAATTAAAAAGGAAAGGATGGGAGAGAGAGTCCTTACCCGGAAGATTACTGTCGGAACCGAATCTCAACTCCTCTGCAGGCGGAACACACTCACACACCCGGGCACCTCATTGCCGGAATACACACCCGCAGCCACGCCCACACAGAAACACCACCGGCAGCAAACAACGCACAACCACCACCAACAACCAACACAACACAGTCAACCCCCACCGTCCACACAGCCGAGCCGCAACAATCCAACACACAAACCAAAAACCCAAATAAAAATATGGACAACCCGAGCAAGCTTCTCTTTGCCGAAAAAGAAAAAAAAGAGGGAACAATAGAAGACGACCGGCTTACCAACAATTCGATAGGGCGGCGGCGGTTCGTCAACCTGCTGCTCCCACCGTCGCGCACCGAGCCCGGAACCACCTCGTGACACCTTCTTCTTCCTCGACCCGGCGGCAACGACCCGAAGCAAGGAGGCGGCTCGGCGTGAAGGCGGCAAGGAAGACGAGGGCGATTTGGGCGAAGGGTAGCAAGAGAGGGAAGAAGAAGAGGGAGAGAGGAAAACGAAAGAGAGAGGAGGAAGAAGGGAGAGAGAGAAGAGTTGGGGGCGCCGTCCGGTGAAGAAAGAAAGAAAAAGAAAAGTGAAGAGAAAAGAGAAGAGAAAAAGAAAGAAGAGAAGGAAGGAGCGGCTAGGGTTTGGCCGCCCCTAGTGGACGACATGTCGTTCCACTTAGGCGCGGTCAACCCCCTAGTCAACGCGGTTTTGTTTTTTTTTTTTAAAAACAATTTCCAAAACGACGTAGTTTCACTAGTACCCTCGTAAATCTTCGCGTTTCACCCCGTTCTCGAATCCGTTTCCAACGGAACCCGAACCATGAACAATACCAACTTAGATTTGACATTTCCAAGGAATAATAATTTATTTCCTCGACTAAAACTCGAAAATACCTCAGGGGAAAAATTGGAATAAAAATTTCGAAAATTCTGAAAAATCAAATTACGAAAATTCGGGCGTTACAAATCTGGTCCAAAACCGTGTAGGATGACCGCCGACAGCGGAAGTCATGGGTGCCCAGAACCCCCGATTTCCTCCCACTAGGGGTCATCCTACACGGTTTTGGACCAGATTTTCGGGCATAATCTTCACTATTAAGCAGGTCCACGCCCTTAGCTTCCCACAACACTATAAATAGGACCCCTCACACACATTTCAAATGACACATAATTTTTCTCACACACACACCCATAAGCCTTGAGTGCTTGGAGAACTCTACCTCTCCAAGTCTACAGATACATTCTTAGGAAGAAACTCTGGAAAACTTTTATGGGAGGCATCAGTAGTAGTCTAGCAAGGAGGAATCAAGAGGAGGACCAACCATTGAGCTTAGAAGTGGAAAGATGGTGGGTGTAGAACTCTACCCATTTCAAGGAGCTAGAGGAGGGCTACAAGAGGTAACACTTAACCCCTTTTGGTTGATTCTTGCAGATCACATGATGACGCTTTTGATGATGTAAGTGGCCGATTAGAGCCATGTTTAGAATTACGTGGCTTTGACCTCGGTCACTCGGGTACGAAGGTAGTCTCGGTTTTACAACGGGATGCAAGCCAAATCTTCTTCTTCTCCCCCATTCTTTTATTTTCCACACTTGCACACCTGTACAAGGCACATTTGTATTCATCAATTGCACAAAATTTCGACCCAACACGGATGGGTGCCTAACACCGTCCCATTTGTGATGAACCCCCGATCCCATGTCTTTGGTTCGCCATGACCGTGTAGCCTAATGGAGTCATCTGATGGTTTTTCCCAAATTTTTTCTTTAATAAAATTTGGGTGGAGACTCCATTGACATGGAATTGACCCAAAGAAGAAGGTGTCAAGAAATAGGTGAATAGGCCCAAGTGATTTTGGGTCGGGTATTCACTGTTGGCGATTCCACTGGGGAAGTAGTGGGTTCCAGAGACCTTGTGCAATTGTTGAGTCTTGTATACCTTTTTATTTGTCATCATAAGTGCCTTGCATTCATGATGATTGATGTGAAGCCTCTACCGTTAGAGGGGCGAGCGAATCCATGTCCACCATAATGCTTTCTTTAAGCGATGGCGGCTTGAATGAACCCGTTTCTCAATGCTTAGCAATGATGGGGATTAATGGGCCTTGGACCTCACGCGATATCCATTATCACATGTGAGTAGGTCAACCTATTCCCTAGCGGCAATTTTTTGGCCCCCAACCAGCTGTATACTCTGAGCATCCCATTCATTATGAATCAATAAGTAGTTCGTGCATTTGTCTGATTTATTGTTGCCAACTCATGTAGATGTGAATAGTTTGCCCCTTATCCTTACATACCCGAACCTAATGAGATAATACATACTGGGACGCCCATAGAATGCCAAGTCTCTAATTCCCACACTTCAACTGCTAGGGCAAAATGAGTGAGGACAACAGTGCCAAGACAAATGTGGGTGAGGAATCCATAGAATTGTTGAAAGATCCAAAGGTCAGAGATGTGCTGTTGGCTTTACAAAAAGGGAAGATGGTGTCCCCCGGGAGTGATGGGTGACAAGTCTCAAAACCAAGCATTGAGAGTAAGGTGGTGGTCAGCCAGGACGAGGACTCAGCGACACAAGAATTCAAGGGAGATGAGGAGAGACTTAAAAGAGTAGAAGAGTTATTGAAGACCATGAAGAGGAAGGAAGATGACTGGAACTTGGACCGCTTATCCCTGTTCCCCGGTGTCCGGCTGTCTGAAAAATTCAAAACTCTCGATATTGAGAAGTTCAACGGGACGAGAAGCCCTACAACCCACCTAAAGATCTTTGTGAGGATGCTGCAGCCCATGGGGATAGGACCAGAGCTGATGGTTCAACCATTCCAAAGGACTTTATTGGGAGCAGCCTTGAAGTGGTTCATGACCTTGGATGAAAGTAAGGTGAGTAAATGGGATGACATCTGTAGAGAGTTTGTAAACCAGTAAAGTTATAATACCGAAGTAGATGTCACCAAGAGGGATCTTGAGACAACCAAGTAGGAGGCTCAGGAGACCTTCTCTGCCTATATCTCGAGATGGCACGGCAAGGCATCATTGATGGTAAATAGGCCCAATGAAGAGGACCAAGTGCAAATGCTGATCAAGAATCTCCAACCAGCTTACTATGATCGCATGGTTGGAAACTACTATGCAAACTTCAAGGCACTTATCAGGGCTGGGATACAATTGGAGGATGCTATTAGATCTGGGAAAATCAAGTCCTCTGTCGATGCCCCCTCGTCCCGAAGAAACTTTAATGTGTCTCAAGGAAAAAGGTCTGCTGAGGTGAACCATGTTGCCATCCAAGCACCACTACAGATTGGATCAAAGCCTAGGGACTTTCCCCCTCTCCCTATGTCCTTGGGGAAAATGCTGAAGAAATGCATGGAGAAGGGCTTGCTACAGCCTTTGGACCCAAGGCCCGATCTTCCTCTTAGAGGAGACCCAAACAAATTCTATGAATTCCATCAGAAGGCTGGGCATATTACTGATAATTGCCCCCGACTCCGCCACGAGAACCAGAATATGATAGAGAGGAATGAAATAATCCTACCCAAGAGGCCCAACACCAAGTTAAATCCACTATCCTTGCACGAGGAGATTGATATGATAGAGGTAGAGCCCGCACCTAAACATGAATGCTTTGTACTTGACCTCAGTGAGTATGTAGATTCAAATGAGGAAGTTGATGTCATCACCAGATCTGGAAGGGTAGCAAGGAGAGCTCCTCTCCTTCTAGATGAACCTGAAGAAACAACGGATCTTGAAGAAAATATGATGGTTAAGCAACTGAAGAAGACTCAGGCAAACATTTCAATTTGGGGTCTACTGATGGCCTCACCTCCGCATCGGAAGAAGGTCCTTCAAAACTTAAACTCATGTCCCTATCGACACTACACCATAGACATTAGCCAACATGATAGCCTCTGTGGAAACTAATAATCAAACATCCTTCGCCGATAAGGATTTGCGCCCGGGCAGGGGAATTCATGTTGAGGCACTGTACATCACCATCCAAGTCAAAGATAACCAAGTACCCTTGGTACTGATAGACAACAGATCGGCTTTGAAAGTATATCCCTTGAAAACTGCAAGCTTGTTGGGAATTGGGGCTACAGATTTCTTGCCATCTCGAACAATGGTCAGAGCATATGACAATACTCGAAGGGAAGTTTTGGGGATGATAAAATTTGAAGTGACCATCAGGCCCGTTCCTTTTGTGATAGAATTCCAAGTGCTTGACATCGCATCCAGCCTTAACTTACTTCTTGGGAGACCCTGGTTGCATCATGCCCGAGCTGTAGCATCCACTTTGCATCAAATGCTACTGTTTCCTTATCAAAGAGGGATAGTCGCGATCAAGGGGGAGACAACCAACAAGAATATCAAGCCAGTATTCGGGAATGAAGGGGATGAGGAGGTGTCATTGTCGGGTTTTGTCTTTGAGTCCGTCGGTGTTATAATAACAGACAAGCTAGTTTGCAAACCGCCATATTACGACCCTTTCGGTAATGTGGGAGTCATAAGGATCATGAAAAAGATGAGGTATTTTCCAATGTTGGGGCTGAGGAAAAGAAAACAAGGGAAATTAGAGACCCCCCTAATTTCAAAGGCCACACTACCTTTCGATCTGGGATACACTCCAACCTCAATGGATTTGGAGAAGCAAAGGGAGAAGAACCTTGCAAGGGCATTAGCTTGGAAGAAGAAGCATGAGTGGGACTTCCCCATGAACCCCTATTTCAAGACACTAAATGGCTATTTTATGAAAGAAGGGAAAGACTTTCTTTTTTGTGGATTTCCTGAACCATGGGTATGCAACATCACAAAAGTTAGGAAGCCGGGATTTGAGCTATTTTTTTACTGCTATCCAGAAAAAGTGGAGGTTCCAGAAGAAGGAGATGAAAGGGGTGAAGAGGATGAAGATTTTGGCTGCAAACATCTCTTTGATGAAGACGGGGCAATTTGAAGAGACGGGTTTTGGTCTACACTGGGTGCCTAGCTGAAGCGTTTGAAATTTAGTCTAAAGAATGCCGATAGGCGAGTCCTTGTCATGTTATTTTTCCAAATGAATAAAGGCACTTTTTCGTTCATATGTGACTATCTTGGCAATTTCTTCATGCATGCATGGTACATGTGAATATAATGAGCTGGACAAAACTCCCTAAAATCTGTGGAAATTAATCCTAGGGCTAATACTAGTAAAAACGATGACATCGACTAAGTTCCTAAAAATGTCAAGTGGAAGGGCTTCCAGAAAGCATTCAAACAAAAGACCAATTGAGGAAGACCCCATGGTGAACGGCTCAAAAGAATGTAACCAAACTACAAGTCATATGGGGAAGCATGAAGGAAATCGGAGGAAGGGAACTTTTTGGGACTTACAAACAATGTAAAAATAACTACGTGAACCTAATTTCAGGAGCTTCTACAAAAAAAAAACAAAAGAAAAAGAAAGGCAACGAAAAATAAAAGAAAAAATAGAAAAGAAAATGATGACAAGCCATGAATACGTAGGAACCCCAAATTGAGTCCGGTTCCATTTTGTTATGTAATAGTTCAAAGATTAACAAAACCGAGAAGGGGAGTTTTGTCCACTCATTTATTCACATGCATTATGAATGTAAAGAGATAATTGCTGAGATAGGACTCAATTCTTCTTGTGCTTCTTCCGGCCCTACTCGCCCTCCTCATCCTTGCCCTTTCTGATGAGACGTTCAAGAGACTCAAATCCTGGAGGCGCAGGTCCTTCTAGAAATGCCTCCATTGAATGATGGAAAGATCTTTCTGAAGCAGCCACATCTTTCTTCAACCATTCTAAGTCGGGCGTAGGAGGATGAATCTCAAAATGACTGCCAGTTGGTTCCCTTAAAGGCAAAGCCCAACCTCCCTTGATAGCTTTCAGAGCAGCAACCTTCGTAGGACCAGTGACCGGAATGGGGATATTAGATGGAATTGTTTGGTTTATGCCAAATTGCCTTAGTATTCTCCTCGGATGATAGTATGTGGACCTTACTATACTAGGGAGTGATACCCAATCTTTGCACACAGAATAGATGACCACTTCCTGCATTCCAAGCCACCAGTAGAACCACATGACTTGCGGGGCTTCAAGATCCTTCATGTAGGTAATCCATCCTCGAACAGTACGGAAGAAAATGGCGTAACCCCGACTGACATAGATTGTGGGATCAGCTCGAGGACAATCAATTAATGTAAGGTGTTCACACAACCACATCTGCAAGAAGAGGGGAGATCACTATAACAAAATGGGAAGGTGAAAAGGACAGTAATCAAAGAAAAAACAGACGAACATATGCACCTGAAGTAGAAGAGGGGAACCAGTCAATGGGGCACTGTGATTGTCGGCCAGCACATCCAAGCAGTGGAGGGTCTCGCCCAATATCACAGGGATCAAGCTCTTATCACCAAAAAAGCCTAGCCACTAGCGGACCAACTTGGAGGGGGCAAACACCATGGGATCCTACCAAGAGGAATTCCCGAACCATCACAAGGGCAAGAGCATGATTGCGTTCCTCTCTCCAACCGAAGTCCTTCTCCTCGCAATATTGTTCTAAGCTGCCAAGGAAGTATCGGTCAATGAACTTCGATAGCTCCAGGTGATTGTTTTTATTCTTGAAGAAGTGGACCTGACCTTCGGTTAGAAAGAGGAATTTGCTCACTTCCTTCAGGATAACATCATCAAGGGAAACCATGGCAACACCCTTTATGAATTTAGCATTCAAGAAGGTGTTTAATTCAACAACAGTGGGACACAACTCTATCATGTCCTGCTCGAAACGGAATACACGGCGACTCTTGTCCCAAGATTTGGCAGCAGCGCGAATCAGATTTTTGTTTATCACCACACCACAAAGCTTGAACAATCTGGACAAGCCCAGTACCGCGAAGTCTATGCGACACACAAGGGGAACACGCGCCATCCACTTGAGAACCTTAGCATGGAAATCCTCACTCATGGTTGCCCTAGATGTGTTTGAGATATGTTATAACGAATTATAGGGATCTCTAGGTACCCAGGGGCTTATTTATATTGTTTTAGGGTCGGCAAAATTCGTGAAAACCCTAAAAGCCCAAATCCAAAGGCCAAAAAGGAAATTCCAGGGACACACGACAGCCACTGCTGGCTGTCCTGTCGTGAGGACTGCCACTGTCGACGGTCATCCATGCAAGACTGTCGTGTAGCGGTGGTCATCTCCCCGCATGACTGCCCAGTTAATCTCACAGACTCGCTTGAAAAATTTCCAAGAAATCGAAAAACATTGGGGGAGAGAGGGAGAAGATAGGGGCGTGAAAATAAAAAGAAAAATAGGAAAAAAAAAGAAGGTTAAACCGTTTATTGGGATCAAACTATTCACTGAGATAAGGGGCATTTGTTGATTTTTACTTGAATTTGCAATAATCAATGCTTTATATGTGAACAATGTCATGCACGCATAACTTATCAGGCCTCAATGCATGGTAAGGACACGTCGTGAAACACCCGTGTCCCAATTTAACAATAAAATACTTAAACACAAGGAAATTACCAAAATACCCTTGAAACCCAGGACACGAAATTCAATATTAAAAACATTATCCAAAATTCTTAATAAAACGAGATGTCATAAAGAACAAAACAATCCGGCTTAAAAAGCCACAAGACAACCCGGCATCCTGCCGAAACATCACCAATATCAAATCCCGGCAACCCGCCGATAATGTAATTAAAATCAATAGTGACATCTCAAATAATCCAAATGCAGCGGAAGTTAAGATAAAATATAAAATAGCAAAAGTATATGATATGCATGCCGACTCTATGGATCCAACCGGGAAATCGAGCACACCTACCTGCTGAGAAAACCACGTCCGTACTCCGGGAAAGGAAGGAAAGGACTGCACGCTATCTAAAGTCTGAAAAACAACGTTGGCGATTATGTGAGTCGCCTACTCAGTGAGCAGTATGAATCTAATTATGAAGGTGTGCAGATCATGTCCGAAAGGAAAGAAGAGCAACAAGACAAGTAAGCAACATACAACAACCAGTACTAAAATGCCAAGCCAATCAAGCAAATAGTTCATTATTCTCCATCTGTTGTGTGTTAAGTTATCTTATTATAATTTGTTATTCAGGGCCCCCTACTGTGTGCGTCGAGCTCGGTCCCGTCTCATGAGACAACCAGGCATAAGCCCAAATAAAACCAGGCACGAAGCCCAACATATCCATAGAGAGAGAGAGAGAGAGAGAGAGAGAGAGAAAGAGGGAGGTAGAAAGGGGGAGGTAGAAGGTGGGAGGTAGAACCGGTCATTACAGACCCATATGCAAATCCGCATAACACTTGCTATTCCGCAAGCAAACCCGAGGGGTATCACTTCCAGCTCGAACCAACCGGTCATCAGCACACAGTAGCCTAACTTCTACTGTACATTATTCTTATTCAAAAATTATGAGTTCATGTGTGCCAAGGGATTCTGATTTAACAGGGTTGTGTGATAAAAACAACTCAATCAGATAACCGGGTCTCCGACCCACAATACATCACACAAAACACCCAGAATCACACCACATGTTATAATCCATAACAAACCAAATATCCAGCTCATAAGCAAAAGGTATACTTAGGCATACAATACGGATCACAGCATGTTAGCAAACAAGCATGCAACTCAAACAGACCAATCCAACAAGCTCATGCATACAAACATAAAAAGACGTATAAAGTCACCTCAACGACGATTGTCCTGTGGAGCTTTTCCCAAAACAGATCCTCCAGCTCCCGAGATATTACCCGTGCCTGAATACCGGCACACACAACAAATTACAAACAATAACAATAAAAACGTGCATGCATGTAACTATAATGCTCAACTGAGTTAAACCCGTCCCTAGTTAGCCAACTATGTAATTCCCGGGTCTAAGCCCGACATGGTGTTTATCTCACCTAACTCCGAGTATCGGGACCTAAGGTTTACCGGCTTACGCCCAACTAAGTCCAATATGTAGTTCCTGGGCCTATGGCCCACTCATTATGTCCTTTACGAGTTTCCGGCCTAAAACCCAATCTAAGCCCAAATTCAATTTCCGGGCCTAAAGCCCACTTCCTTAAGTCCTTATTTAACCAATTATAGGATTGGGCTCAAAGCCCGTTACTTAAATCCAAGGTCAATCCAAGCCAAAGATTCCCAGCCTATGGTTCTACCCGTGTCGGTAAATTCCCGGTTATACATACACATAACCCCACATACGTTATTCCACTAAACAACTTAAATCCCGGTACAACAATTATTTCTACATTAATAATTACATGCCAAGAATAAGATTAACACTCCAAGTTACACATCGGGACAATACCGTTTAATGCCGAAGAAAAAACCCGAACCTTCGCCGGAAAATTCCCGAGCCTCGCCGGATTCCGGTGAACTCGCCGGAACTCCACCAACAACCCCAAGAAATCTGCCATAAACCATAAACAGCACCCAAATCGTATTAACTCAACCAAACATCCGTTCAATCAAAACAATACCCACTGATCTCTAAAACGATTCAAGGAAAAAGAAAGATTGAGAAAAGAATCCTTACCCGAAAACAACTCACTGCCAACCCAAATCACAACTCCTCTGCCGGCGGAACACACACACACCCGGGCACCTCACTGCCGGGACACACACCCGCAGTCACGCACCACACAGAAACACCACCTGCAACAAACAACATACCCAACACCAACCACACGCACGCAAACAACAAGCAATACACCCATCACAAACCATACGCACGCAAACAACCCACAACAACCATCCATCAACACCCACACAGATCGACCCGTCACCGTCCGGCCACCACAGAGTCCAAAACCAACCACCGACACATCCAGAACGAAAGTCAGAGACTGAATAGAGGAAGAAAAGAGGAGAAAACGGAGGAGAAGGAGTACTCACCCGTGTTCGCGGCGGCGGCGACGTGAGTTAGGTCCCGATTCCTCTGCAACCCACGGTGGCGGCGACGGCGACCTAAGGGGAAGAGAAGACGACGGCGTGGGGGATAGGAGGTTGATGTGTAGACGAAGACGAGAGAGAGAGAGGGAGAGGAAAGAAGAGGGGAGAAGAAAAGAGGAACACGAGAGAGAGAAGGGAATAGAAGAACGAAAGGAGGAAGAAGAGAAGGGTTGGGGGCGCCGTCCGGGAAAAGAAAGAAGAAAGAAATGTGAAGGAAAGGAAAAGAGAAAAGAAAAAGAAGGAAGGAGCGGCTAGGGTTTGGCCGCCCCTAGTGGACACCATGTCGTTCCACTTAGGCGCGGTCAACCCCCTGGTCATTGCATCCCCTTTTTTTTTTTTTTTCTTTCTTTTCCAAAACGACGTAGTTTCGAAAGGAACCACGGTAAACCTCGCGTTTCACCCCGATCTCGAATCCGTTTCCCACGTGACCCGAGCCATGATCAATACCAACCTAAAATCGACATTTCCAAGGCATAATAATTTATTTCCTCGAGTAAAACTCGAAAGTACCTCAAGGGTAAAATTGGAATAAATATTTCAAAAATTCCGAAAAATCAAATGATGAAAATTCGGGGCGCTACACGTCGCCCCCACTCTCGATCCTCAAGGGCACGATAAGCCCAACCCTCATTGGATGTCATGAAGAAACACCCGAAGTTAACCAATAGAGTAGGGATGCATTAAGCTCCGCCTCTCAAACCTCGGCAAGATACTAGGGGCATCACCCCCACTTCCAACTCGTATGTCTCAAGGGGCACGACGCATCCCCATATTTTTCACACCTAATTAATTGACATAAGAGGCATAGGGTCCACACAATCCAACCATGAGAGAATCTGTGAGAAGATGAGGGAACCACAATAACCATGATGACCCCAAACACATCCAACTCGAACCTAAGACCGTGAGGTGACTATAGATGAGGGAGTCCAGTCAAAAGCCGAAGACCTAGTCTTCGCAACTCTGTGAGATGGCCCAGTCAAAAGCCAAAGACTGAGTCTTCGCAAACCCGAGAGGAACCTTGTTAAGAGTCGAGCCTAGTTAGGAGAGTCCGGTCAAAAGCCAAAGATCCAATCTTTGCAACCCTAAGAGAACTCAGCTAACCAAACCACTATCCCTCGCCAAGAGATGAGAAGACCCAGCCAATAGATAAATGAGAGAATCCTGCTAAAAGCTGATAACCCAGTTATGAAACGCCCGTGTCCCAATTTATTAATATAAATTACAAATTAATTATAAATTGACCAAATTACCCTTATCATTCCCGGGACACCCGTATCCCAAATTATTCATTAAAGAATATACATCATGTGAAGTGACCAAAATGCCCTTCTACCCGGGATACAATATCAACAACAAAATCAATGAACATTTATACAACAAATTACACAACAACGAGTATGCAGCGGAAGACTATACATAAGATAACATGTATGCAGTGAACTCTACGGATCTGACCTGAGGAGAGGAAAGCACCGCCACCTGCTGATATGCTCTTCTGATCATCGATCAGCTAACCTGTGTAAAACTGTGAGGGCGTGAGACCAACCACTGTCTCACCTCAAACAAATAAACCAATAATATACAAAACAAATCAACTACAAGTACACCGGCAATGGCCAAAAGCAACACAGTGCACAAAACAATTCACAGTACACAACACAAGTCATCACCAAACTTCAACCATCACTTATCGTTACTTATCTTATTATCCTTGTTATTAGGTTTAAATATTTTATTAGGGCCCTCTACTGTGTGCGTCGAGCTCGGTCCCGTCTCATGAGACAATCAGGCATAAGCCCAAATAAACCAGGCACGAAGCCCAAATAAACCAGGCACGAAGCCCAACATATCCATAGAGAGAGAGAGAGAGACAGAGAGAAAGAGGGAGGTAGAAAGGGGGAGGTAGAAGGAGGGAGGTAGAACCGGCCATCACAAGCCCACATGCAAACCCGCATGCCATCCCGAGGGGTATTACTTCCCGCTCGAACCAACCGGTCAACAGCCCCACAGTAGACTTATTATTGTATGTTATTCAATTACGCTTAAGGAGTTGTACCATACGTTATGATTCAACAGTGTTGTGTGGAATTTAATATCTTATTCTTAAGTCCGGGCCTCCAGCCCACAGTCCACCTCCAAAACAATTAACCGAGCATTGTAGGCAGTAATGCATACAAAGGTTTATAAGTCCTCACCTTGGCCATAATAATTGTCTCGAAAGCCGAAGCCTCGTTTCGCCTCAACAACCTCATGTCCATAACCTCCTATGAACATATATACCATATAAGATATTTATTCACGGAAATCAAATCAAATACATGCCAATGATATCGTTTTTAGCTTAAATCGTACACTAGACCCGTTACTAAGAAACCCAGGTCTAAACCCAATATTCAAATCCAATTTTCTACCTGGGCCTAAGGTTCACCGGGCTTAAGCCCAACTAGGCCCAAGAGTAATTCCCGAGCCTATGGCCCACTCATTATGTCGTTTATGAATTCCCGGCTTAAAGTCCAATCTAAGCCCAATGACAATTTTCCGGGCCTAAAGTCCAATCTAAGCCCAATGACAATTTCCCGGGCCTAAAGCCCACTTCCATAAGTCCATATTTAATTAATTATAGGATTGGGCTCAAAGTCCGTTACTTAAGTCCAAGGTTAATCCGATGTCCAAAGATTCCCGGCCTAAGGTTCTACCCGTGTCGGTATTTACCGGCCTAAGGTTCTACCCGTCTCGGTTTCCGCTAAACACGATTAATTACATAACCCAATTCCGAATTATAGTACATGCCATCAAAGTATACAAACTACACATTAAAGTATACCGTTAAGTGCCGGAAATAACACCCGAGTCTTCGCCGGAAAATTTCTGAGCCTCGCCGGAAAATTCCCGAACCTTCGCCGGATTCCCGTGAACTCGCCGGAATTCTCCACAAACTGCCAACAACAATTAAACCCAACAACTTTAAACGATTCCAACACACTCATAAATCCCTTAAACGGGTTATAAGAGAAATTTGTTGAACGGATCTTACCCGGGACAACAATCGGTTCTGCTCGGAATTCCGTCCACTGCCCGGAGTAACACCAACACACCCGAGCTCCAAATCACTGCCGACACACAACCAACCTGCCGGAATCGACCCAACACCGGCGACAGCAGACCCGACACGCAGCAACAATCCAAACACCACCACACCGCCGGCAAACCCAACCAGAGCAGCAGCACACGACACAACCACCACAACACCACACAAATCCGGCCCCCGTCGAGCCAACGAACCCGCAACAATCCGTGCACCACAACAAACACGCACACACCGACATCAGACCATGGAGGAGTAAGGAAAAAGAAAAAGAAGCGAAGAGGAAGAGGGCTTACCGACAACCCAAACCGAAGCCCCTCTGGCCCTCGTCACAGCTCCTCCGTGAGCAGCTCCCCCTTGCACAGGTGCGGCGGCGGCGGCCCATGAAGTAGGAAGGAGAAGAGAAGACGACGGCGGTGCAACGGCTCGCCACGACCCCGAGTTTACTTCAGTTCCACCGGCCCAGATCGTCCTCGAGTAACACCAACAGAAGAGGACGCGGACACCAACGAAACGGCGGCGACAAAAGGGAAGAAGGGAGGTAGCAGCGGCGGTTGTGGGTGTTAGAGGAAGGAAGAAGAAAAAGTGGGGGCGAGAGAGGAAGAGAGAAAGAGAAAGCGAGAGGAGAGTGGGAGAAGGAAGGGGGTTCGGCTGCGGCGGCTTGGAGGAGAAGAGTAGAAGAAGAGAAAAGAAAGAATAGAAAAGAAGAAGGGAGAAGGGAAAAGGGATTTTTAGGGCTTGACCAGCCCGAGCTCAAAACGACGCCGTCTTGAGCTTGGGCGTGGTCAACCCGCCCAAGTCAAACCCCCTCCTTTTTTTTTTATTCCAAAACGACGTAGTTTCATAGTACCCTCCGTTAAACTTCGCGTTTCACCCCGATCTCGAATCCGTTTTCCACGGGACCCGAACCATGAACAATGCCAACTTAGAATTAACATTTCCAAGGAATAATAATTTATTTCCTCGACTAAAACTCGAAAATACCTCAAGGGTAAAATTGGAATAAAAATTTCGAAAATTCCGAAAAATCAAATTATGAAAATTCGGGGCGTTACAAGTTATCAATTCGAGTCTAGAGAGGAACCAATCCTACAAGCCGAGGACCCGATCCTTGCAAACCTTGAGATGAACAAACCGAACGGAACACCATGAGGGATCTAGCCCCAAGGGAAATCACTAAGCCAAAGACTAAGTTCTTGCAACCTTGAAGTATTCAAAACTGGGAAAGCCAAACCACGAGGGATCCAGACCCAGGAAAAATCCGGACATGAGGGGAGCCAGTCTCGAAAACCCAGATATGAGAAAACTAGGGATGAGCTAATCCTAAAGTTGGGACCCAGCACCCGTACACTGAGAGAAGAGGGGATCCAGGCGAGAGAAAAACCTTGAGAGAGCCCAGCCAGAAGAGAGATGAGAGAACCAATCAACCCGGTCAGAAGCCAAAGACCTAGTCTTTGCAAACTAGAGATGAGGAAGTCCTATAAAAAACCAAAAACCCAGTTTTTGCAAAACTCATGAGATGAGCAAACACAAACCAATAAGACAATGAGAGAACAAGAGGTATCCAGAGTTAAGACAACTGAGCCATGAGTGAAAAACCGAGGACCCGATCCTTGTAACCCTGAGAAGAGCCCAGAACAAACCAACTGGGAGACAAGAAAGAACCTTAAGAGAACCCAGACAAGAGAAAATCAAGAGAGAACCAAAAGCCAAGACCCAGCACCAGGAAAACTGAGAGATAAGAGAGACCAGACACGAGGGAATCCAGATGAGAGAAAATCAGAGAAGAGCAAACCAAAAGCTGGGACCTAGCTCCCGAGAACCAAGAGACGATAGGTAAAACCAAGACTGAGATATCTAAAGCCGGGAAAGGACTCCCGCAAACCTTGAGATCCAAACCAAAGCCGGGACATGGCTCCCGCAAACTTTGAGACATACGAGCCAGAAGCCGGGAACCCAGTTCTCGCAAACCATGAGATGAGGAAATCAAACCAAAGTCGAGGACCTGATTCTCACAAACCCGATAGATGAGATGATTCTATCACCCCGGGATGAGATGATTCCAGAAAACCTAGGATGAGATGATTCCCAAAAACCGAGGGCCAGTCCCTCAAAACTTTAGGATGAGATGATTCCTGAAGAGGAGCATGGGATGCTCCGAAACTTGGCACACACACGACACGTTTGGTTGTTCCTTTCTTACATTCTTTCGTCCTTAGTTCCTAATGACTCAACAACGAGGGACGTCTGTGAACACCCAAATTTGACCCATGAACATTTTACTAAAACTAGATTCCAAACATGCTAAAACTTGAAGTGAATGAGATGATTTGATTTCAAGTTAAGGCATAATAAGAATTTAATTTATTAGAGTTAATGTATTTTGGTAATCTAGACCTTTGTACACTTAAACCTTAGGATTAATGAGAAGATTCAATCTTAGGGTAAAACATATAATAAGTTTTATTTACAATAAAATACATTTCATTTCATTTTCTTGGGCTCCTTTAGTTGTTTTTAACCCAATTATATTGAGATGATTTACTTTTGGGTTAGGAATGGGTTTAGGGGTCCAGGTAAATTAATTCTCCAGAGTTAATCCATCCCATTAACACATTTCTTGCAGGCTAATCAGAGCTAAATCATCATTTAAGTAGGAATGTTGTTTTTGGTATGCTTTAGTATGAAATGGATGGTATAGAATGATTTAGGGGAGTGTTAATTAAGTAATTGAGTGATTCTGGGTTCATTGACGGTTTGATTACGCGGTAGAAACAAATCAGAGCTGAATTAGGGGGATTGGGGGTCAAAAAGGAAAGAACGGGTGACACGCGGGGTGACCGGCAGTCATCACGCGACGACCGGTAGGTGCTGGCAGACATCCCCACATAATCGCCAGCACTGGGGGTCGTCCAGCGGAGGACCGCCGGCAGCGGCGGTCATGGCTGTTCAGAACCCCCGATTTCCTCCGATTTTGTTTCTAATCCGATCCTACGCAGTTTGGAACCAGATTTTCGGGCTTAATCTTCACCCTTAAGCAAGTCCACGCCCCTAGGCTTCACAGAACACTATAAATAGGACCCCTCACACACATTTCAAAGGACACACAATTTTTCTCACATACACACCCACAAGCCTTGAGTGCCTGGATAAACTCTACCTCTCCATGTCTAGAGGTACATTTTTTGGCAGAAACTCTGGAGAAATTTTGTGGAAGGCATCAGCAGTAGCCTAGTAAGGAGGAATCAAGAGGAGGACCAACCATTGAGCTTAGAAGTGGCAAGAAGGTAGGTGTAGTACTCAACCCATTGCAAGGAGCAAGAGGAGGGCTACAAGAGGTAACACTTAACTCTTTTTGGTTGATTCTTGCAGATCACATGATGATTCTTTTGATGGTATAAGTGGCCGATTAGTGCCATGTTTAGAATTACGTGGCTTTGACCCCGGTCACTCGGGTACGTAGGTAGTTTCGGTTTTACAACCCGATGCAAGCCAAATCTTCTTCTTCTCCCCTATTCTTTTATTTTCCACACTTGCACACCTGCATAAGGCACATTTGTTTTCATCAATTGCACAAAGTCTCGACCCAACACGGATGGGTGCCTAACACCTTCCCATCTATGACGATCCCCCGACCCCATGTCTTTGGTTCGCCATGACCATGTAGCCTAAAAAAGTCATCTGAACATTTTTCCCAAATTTTTCATTTAATAAAATTTGGGTGGCGACACCATTGACATGGGATTGACCCGGAGAAGGTGTAAGGAAATAGGTGAATAGGCCCCAAGTGATTTTGGGTCGGGTATTCACAAGTCCTCGGCTTACGGGTTTGCGAGGATTGGGTTCTCGGCTTACGGGTATGCGAGGACTGGATCCTTGACTTTGGGTTTGCGAGGACTGGGTCCTTGGCTTACGGGTTTGCGAGGACCCAGTCCTCGGCTTCTGGGGATCTTCTCATCTCAGGATTGCGAGGACTAGGTCCTCTGCTTTTCATGGTTTTTGCCATTAACTTCCACCGGGGAAGGTAATGAATGCCGTTTTACGGCCTGGTTGACTAATCTCCGGACATCCCATGTCTCTGTATCATCTAACTAGGTTTAATGGTGAATGTCGCTTCGCGGCTGGTGATCTACATCTTGGGCATCCCAAGCCCCTATTTTTGCTTGCATGTTTGAAAAAACTGAGGCACATCGTGTCCCTAGATCAATTTTTTCAAGGTAGGGCATCATTCCCCTAGCATTATCTAATTGTGGTTTTAAAAACGAGGTTCATCGTGCATCGGGTTTAGAATTATCTCGAGCGTCCCAGCCCACAGTCAAATAGGTGTTCTATTTAGTTCGAATTGAATAAATGGGCCCACCGAGCCCCTCCGAATCAATTAATCAAAATGGGGTAACGTGCCCCTCACGCGTTTTCATCAAAAGACATCGAGACCCGACGGGTCTTGCATGCATAGCATTGTTCATACAAAACAGTTATCATTGCAAATTTAAGTAAAAATCAACGAGTGTCCCTTTGTCTCAGCGAAAAGTTTGACCTTGGTCAACAGGTGCATTCCTCTCTTTTTCTTCTCTCTTTTCTTTTTATTCTTTTTCCCCTCTCCTTTTCCTCTTTTCTCCAAATTTTTCTAGAATTTTCGGACTTTTTTGGGATGGTGACGAGTGCCGGTTGGGCGGTCATGCTGAGGGATGACCGCCACCACCTGGCAGTCTAGCAGCAATGACCGCCGGGTGTGGCAGTTTTCACGAGATGACCGCCCAGGCTAGCGGTTATTGCTCCCTGGATGTTTCCTTTTCGGAGTTGGACTTGGGCTTTAGGGTTTTTACAAATTCCACCGACCCTAGAACACTATAAATAAAGCTTTGGGTACCTAAAGACCCCCTCAATTCATCAAAACATAATCCAAAACAAATCTAGGACAATCATGAGTGAGAGTTTCCATGCTAAAGTGCTCTGATGGATGGAAAGCATCCCTCAAGTACGTCGTCATGACTTCAAGCTGCCTGGATTGTGTACTTTGTTAAACCTTGCTACTATGTGAGTTGAAGAAAGCCTAATTCAAGTTGCTGCTATGTTCTGGGATCATGATCATCGTGTGTTTCGTTTTGGCCCTTCCATGGCAGAACTCTGCCCTACGGTGGATGAATTTAGTGCCTTCCTTGAAACCCAAATCGGAAATGATATTGCCATGATCTCTCCTGCTACGACAGCTAAACAAGAGGTTAGTACCTTCTTATCTCTTGCTGACAAGCAAATGGAGTCTCTCTTGGACAAAAGGGAATGTATGAACTTATTACCACTCTTTGATCTATATGTTGTCGATATTGAGCTACATGGATACCTGGAGTACAGGTCATCATGGAAGAGAGGGCATGATCATGCCTTAGCTTTGGTGATGGTAAGTGAATTTCTATTGGTTGGTCATTCTAGTACATGTTTCCTCAGCATTGGTGCACTGATGGCCAAACTTTTTAGCGGTTGTAGTGTAGTTCCTTTATTTTTGGATGAAACTCTTGTTTGTTTGGATAATCTAGTAGCTTATCCTGACAAAATCTTGACTGGCTCTCCCCTACTTCTCCACGTATTATTTCTACTACAATCCTACGTAACCCGAATGCACATCCATGTCCTTTTAACTTATGAGCCCGTTTTCTGCAGATGTGGCTGCATGATTGCCTCAAACTAATCAACCCTCCAAGATCGGGTTTATATACCTCCATAGAATACCAAGAACGAGGTCCTCTCCTTACTTTTCCTTTTACCAGAAAGTGGGTGGTCTTTATGAAAGACATGAAGGACGATCAAATCATGTGGCATTGTGCTTGGCTCGAAATGCAAGAGGCAGTTATTCACTCCTTTGGTCAGAAGGTCGTGGTGCTCCTATGGGTCTCCCAATCCCCTTACTATTATCTTGCTAGGATAGCTAGGCAATTTGGCCATGCTCAACACGTTCCTCCAACTTCTTACCCCCCTCAAGGCAGGCTTATGGATGCTCGCACGAAAAACCTCATCCAAGGGAACTGGTGCTTGCTTACAAAAATCAAGTCCCGCAACCTTGGAAGTCCTTATTCGTTCATGAATCATCAAAACTGGTTAAATAAAACCATGGGCAACTCTGAATGGATCCTTTCGTGCTACAGGAATAGGTTCTTGGGGGCAAATATTCGTCAAGAGCCCAAACCTTCCATCGATTATGAGGAGGATGCTTAAGTGTACTGAATATTTTACTTAGATAAATATTTACAACATTTTATAACGCATGCAAAATAAATGAGTGAATGAACCCCCATTTTCTTTCTTGTCATTCTTTAGGCTTTTATTAATAAAGGGGACCAGACCCGAGTTGGGCTTCCTACGTATCCATGGCTCATTTTTTTTTCTTTCTTTTTTCGAGCACAAGGAATCAGGTCTACGTAGTTCTTTTCCATCAATTCTGTCATCACACATGATATTTCTTCAATTGATCCATATTGACTGGCTCTCGAAATTCGTTTCCATCTAAATCTCTAATCCTCGTCGCACCTCCTGACAAAATCTCCTTGATAATGTAAGGCCCAATTCATTTAGTCTTAAATTTGTCCCTATGTTCATGCACTGGTTGCCTCACCTCCTTTAATACCATGTCCTCCTTTTTCAATCCTCTATCTTTAACCCACTGTGAGTACCCGACCCAAAATTCATTGGGCTTACTCACCACCTTCTTCTTAACCGTCATCCACATCTTTGGAGTCGCCACCTGAATTTTATTACGGGGAAAAATTCAGGAAAAACAGTCCATAGGCAACCAATGACTCCTTTAGGCAACCGATAAGCAAACCAAAATATAGACCAAGGGTTTGTCACGGATGGGAAGGGGTTAGGCTCCAATCCATGTTGGGACGAGAACATGTCCAATTAAAGATTAACATATGCCAATGCACAACAACACAAACAATAGAAACAAACAAAATTAAAAGACAAAACAGAAAACAAATAAAGATTGAGCATGTATTTCAACCACTAGAAACTGCCTTACATATCCCTTGATAATGGGTTCAAAGCTCTCGTAGTTCTTAACATGCATCACATATTATCACATCATCATTATCATCACGTCACAATAGCCACATGATGAACATGAAATTACACTACTTTTACAGCATGCACTGTACTCTTTTGGCTTAGCATTTAGCATCAATTCATGTCCTTAGAAAAAGAATCACTTGCTTTTGTACCAAATCCTACTTTACATGCTCTTATTTTCCTTCAGTTGCATTTAGGTCCTTTTTGGAATGGATTTTGACGATTTTGGCTCAAGACTTAACGAGGCGCTGCTGACTGCCTAGTTCCACTTCAATTTGTGCCAACGTCAGCGTCCAGATCCATCTTGACAACGGGTGCTACGTCAAAGTCCAAATTTTAATAATTAAACAGGAACTTGCGCCAAGACTGTCTTTATTTGTGATCATGTGGACACTCCTTGGAAGGAAAGAAGAGTTTGCTGATAGGTTTTGAGAAGAAAACTTATTGACCAAGGCTTAAGGTTTTATTAGAAATTTGTTTCTCTATAAATAGAAAAGAATAAAACCCTAGAGAGGACATGTTTGTGCCATCGACTACACTTTCTCTTCTCCAGCAAAAATTCATCTTTAAGAACAGAAGAAGGTGGAGATTTTGGCAAGGAGCAAAGTGAAGACTTTTAGGTCTCTATTTAGCAGCATGTCGACTATTCCTATTGTTGTTTTTAGTTTCTTCATGAACTAATCTTTTACATCTAGGCTTATGGGATGTAGCTACAGCTTTATGTTTGAGTAATAATTCATGTTTGGTTTCTTTCATTCGTTGATACCCTGATTCGTGTATAGAGAACTTAACAGTGCATGCGGCTTGATCATCCTTGTGTACAATTTAGATGTAGTGAACCCCGGACAACCTAGGTACCCTTATTACCGCGTCTTTTCACCAATCGATTCTGTGTTTTTTACTTTCTGTTATTTCTTTTATTGTCTCAATTTACTATCACCTCAATATCAATTTTATTTATGTATTTGTTATTTAGTCTAATCAATTGAAATCCTAAGGACAGTGTTGTTTACAGCAGTCCCTATGATTCGACCTTGTTTACTACAGCACGCTGTATACTTGCAGCTCGTTTTGCACAAACAAATTTTTGGCACCAATGCTAGGGATTACGCTAAATAATTACTTAGTATTTTTAATTGATTAGGCTCTTTTTATTTTCTGATTTTCTTTCTTTTCTTGTGGCAGGCTATCGACAGTGCACACTGTAGACTCTCTATCAGTGTATGCAAACTAGGAGCAAGCGACCGGAGCTAATCCAAGTTACTGATATTGAAGGCACTGCTAGGGCAAACCACAAGCAAGCAAGGCAACAGAAAGCAGCAGAGACCGCCGAGACAGCGACCATGGCTAATAACGGCGGCAACAACAATCTCCCACCTGGCCACGACAACCAAGCTAGGGATGCTGACGGTAATCTCATCCCTCCTGTGGCCTGTTGGGAATTATTCTTTAACAACTTTTTCCAGCAAAGAGATTTGGTTTTTGCGATACTAATTGTTCGGACTATGAGATCTGGTTTTTCATAAACCAAATCTTTGCAATGCGAGATGAGTGCTTAGATTAGGAAATCAAGTAAGGAAGGCAGAGAGAAATTGACACAGGTGATTTAGAGTGGTTCCCCCTCACCAGGTACCTCCTCTTCCTAAAGAACCCTACTTTAGGATTTCAAACTCTCACTATCCTTATGTTTTTGCGGGTTCAACCTTAACCTTTACAACCACAAGCTTTTTTAGGCTAAGCTCAAACCTTTACAACCTTTTCATAGGCTAAGCTCTAATCAACCCTCAAATCTAGTCCTAGACTTGAGTTACCAGCAAATCTAAACCAAGACTTACTTACACACAACCTTGTTGTTTGGTTCTTAGAGAAACCAGATTCTGAACAATTGCAAGCACTAGTATAAACTCAGATTTTGCTCAATGGCTGGGGTAATCTTCCAGAGGTGTAAACGTCCCTCTTTATAGAATCTAAATGTGGGGGATAAGCTCCTGCAACGACTCCTTGTACTTCAGTTGACTTTAGTTTATTAAAGCTTCAGTTTGGTGCCGTTATGCATGTCAACTTCTTGGTTGCAAAGTATTACCAAATCTGGAAAGTGTGGACCACCTTTTGGAGTTGAGTAAGAGTTAGGTGGGAACTCTTATGTACTTCCATAAAGTCTTCCCTCTTACTTGTTCACCAATTCAAACCGTTGGAAGTGGGATTTAATTGCATGGAGGACCACACGCAACTTGCACAAAAGGTTGATAGTGACAGCTCGTAGACATGGTATCGTTAAAAACCATATTTCACGTATTCAGAATATGGTATCGATAATAACCATTTGTTGTGTGTCCAAGATATGGTATCGGTAAAAATCATATTTCTCCTGTAAGCAAAAATCAACACATGCAAAGCTAGCAACACACATGTAATTTGTTAGTCATCAACCAGATAATGAACATAGTTAGTCACACTTTAGCATCTAGAGGTGATTGACCCAATTTTTGGTCAACAATCTCCCCTTTTTTGATAATGACAAATTACTGTTGATTTTACACATAACAAGGATTCCGAAAATATTCTCATAATTTTTCAGAAGCTTCTCATAATTTTTCAAAAGCTCCCCCTGTTTTGTTGCTCCCCCTTTTAAATTCATTTTTGTAATTCAACAAGGATAAGTTTAGAAAAACATATAGAGCATTCCTTGTGAATATACATATTGTCATATACAAGCCAATCATGTATCTCCCCCTTTAATTTCGACTTTCTACACAAAAGATTAGTTGAATGCATAATAACTTATACGAAGTCGCGCAGCATTCATTATCATAAAGTTTGGTTTTGGCAGAAACCAAATCATAGACTCAAGTGTAGTTTTTGATAAAACCAGATTTTCAGCTCCACACTTCCTGCATAAGGCATGTATGGTTTTAACAACAACCATATCACATTAATAGTAGCATCAACTAATGCTTTTAATCAGTGCCTGCATACCGCAAAAATCAACAATATTTCTCCCCCTTTTGTCAACAACAAAAAAGGATTATAACCAAAATAGCATAATGTGAATACCCGACCCAAAATCACTTGGGCCTATTCACCTTTCCATTACACCTTCTTCATAACCAACGTCCAACATCTTTAGAATCACCACCCAAATTTTATTAAGGGATAAAAACTTGGTAAAAACCCTTCATGTGACTCCATTTCGGCAACTGGATAATGAACCAAAGATGCTGGACCCGGGGATTCGTCATGGATGGGAAGGTGTTAGGCACCCATCCATGTTGAGGCGAAACTTTGTGCAATTAGAGAATTTTGTGTGTCTTGTGCAAGTGTGCAAGTGTGAGCACCAAAACACATAATAACTGAATGTTAAAAAGAAAGGGGAGAAGAAGAAGATTGGGCTTGAGTTTCACCATTAGAAACCACCTACGTACCCCGACGATCGGGTTCAAAGCCCACGTAGTTCTTGACATGGCATCACAACAGTCACATCATCATCAACATCAACATCTAAACAATAATTGGTCAGACAAAAAGGGATTAGGATTACCTCTTGTAGCCCTCCTCTAGCTCCTTGGTTTGGGTTGTGCCTCCCACACAATTTCCTCCCACTCCTCAACTCAATCTTGGAGTTCTTCTTGATTTTCCCCTTTGCTGCCTTCAATGGATGATGCTACCCACGAAATTCTGCCAGAGTTTTGCCTATGGAACTATTTCTTAAGCTTGGAGAGAAAGAGTTTCTCCAAGCTTCAAAGCCTTATGAAGAGTGTTTGTGTAATAGAATGTATCCCTTGAAATGCGAGAGAGAGGTCCTATTTATAGTGTTCTGGGTAGCCTATGGGCGTGGACCAACTTAATGATCAAGGTAATGGCCAAAAATCTGTGCCAAAACTGAGTAGAAACAAATTACGGGCGAAAATCGGGGAGAAAATGTGTTTCTGGGTGTGCATGACTGCCATGGCCGGCGGTCATGGAAGGAAGACCGCCCAGACCTAGTGGTCATCCCGAGATGACCGCCCGCGCCTGCGCGTTACACCCGTTCTTTGCTTTTTTGATCTTGATTCTCCCCTAATTTCTCCATGATTGATCCTACCGCGTAATTAACCCTTAGACTGCCCAGAATCCTCTACTTTCTTGATTATTACTCCTCTCAATCTTCTCCTAATTGATTGATTGCACATTGATTCCCCATTTTAAGCTAAAATCATACCAAAACCACTGTTAAACGATGATTTAACTCTGATTTTCTACGAAAATCAAAGCTAAAATTAACCTGCAAGAAATGTGTTAATTAGCTAATCAAACTCTGAAGGATTCATTAACTTGGGCCCTTTAGCCCATCCTCAACCTAAAGATAAATCATCTCATTAAAATTGGATTAAAGATAGATAAAAGGCCCAAGTAATGAAATAAACACTTTTTAGTGTAAATAAACCTTATTATATATTTTTACCCTAAGACTAAATCATCTCATTAATCCTAGCTTTCCAATATACAAGGGCTCAAATCACCAAAACGTATTATTTCCACTAAAATAAATTCTTGACGTGCCTTACTCCTAGGACCAAATCATCTCATTAATCCTAAGTTCCAACATGTTCAAAATCCAATTTTAGTAAAAAATACATCGGTCAAATTTGGGTGTTCACATATGCCCCTCGTTGATGAGTCCTTAAAGACTAAGGACGAAACAACGTAAGAAAGGAACAACCAAATTTGAATGACTGATGCAAGTGGTGTGTGCTATGAATTTTGAGCAGCTATGCTCTTGGTTTGAAAATCTAGGGCAGCTATGCCACCAAGACACAATCCAAATCATTCAAAATGATGGGGCAACCATACCCCCAAATTCGTAATCATCTCAAAATTTTTGGGCAGCTATGCCCCTAGGAGGTGATCAATTTTAACACTTCGGGAAGCTATGGCCAATGATGCAAAATTATTTTAAAACCTCGTGGTAGCTATGCCCCTAATGCATAAAAAGTCAGACAGTTATGCCCCTTGTGTGCAATCAATTCGAAACATATGGGCAACTATGCCCTTGACGTGACTAATTTTAGAAACTTGGACAGCTATGTCCTCAGTTTGCAATAAACTTAAGAAAACTGGGAAGCTATGCCCCTGGTGTAAATAAACTTAGGAAAACTGGGCAGCTATGCCCCTGGTGTAACAATTTTCGGAAACTCGGGCAGCTATGCCCTCGATGTAGTCAACTTCAAAAATTTGGGCAGCTATGCCCCCGACATAATTAGCTTTACAAATTCGGGCAGCTATGCCCTTGGTTTTAATTCATCTTGAAGAAATCGGACAGCTATGCCCTTAACATGATCAAATTAACAAATCAGGCAGCTATGCCATCCATGTAATCAAATTCAAAAACACGGGCAGCTATGCCCTTCATGCAATTAAATTCAAAAACACCGGGCAGCTATGCGCATCATACAACCAAGTTAAAAACTCGGGCAGCTATGCCCTTCATACGCTCTACTTCAAAAACATCCGGGCAGCTATGCCCCTCTCAATAATTTGGGCAGCTATACCCAAGGTGTAATCAACTTTCAAAATATGGGCAGCTATGCCCTCCTCAACTTCAATAATTAGGGCAGCTATGCCCCTCATATTCAAAAAAGTCCGGGCAGCTATGCCCTTGATGTACTTAAATCAAGAATAAGGATAGCTATGTCCTTCTCAATGACACAGGCAGCTATACCCAGGCAGTTATGCCTTTCATGCAAGCAAATTCAAAAACTTAGACAGTTATGCCCCTTGTGCTTAAAAACTCGGGTAGCTATGCCCCTGATGTACCAAAAAAAATCCGGGCACCTATGCCCACCATGCAATCATGAACTTAGGCAGCTATGTCCTTCCATTTCAAAAACCTAGGAAGCTATGCCCTTGGTTTAAAATCGACTCAAAAGGTTCGGGCAGCTATGCCCCTCAGATGTATAAAACCTCGGGTAGCTACGCCCCTGATAAACTTGAATCAAAAAATTTGGGCAACTATGCCCATGGCGTAATCAATTTCGAAAATGCGGGCAACTATGCCCTCTTTCAATATCAGAAAAGTAGGGCAGCTATGCCCCTCATGTTCAAAAATCCAGACAGCTATGCCTTTTGTTCAACTTTCTAAATTAAGGCATCTATGCCCCTTATTCAAGTTCGAAAAAACTAGGGCAGGTATGCCCTTTGTGCACTCATTCCAAAAACATGGGCAGTTATGCCCTTAGAATCAGACATTAATTCTAATGGGGTAGCCTGCCCCGAAAATTATACAATTCAAATCATGGGGTAGCATGCTCTTGGCATCATTTCACAAAAAAGGTTGGGCCTTACAACTCGTTTTATTGAGAATGCCCAACCTCATACCTCGACTCATCAACAAAAATTGGGGCTTACATCTCCTTGAATGCCCAAGACAATACACATCAACTTAAAAAAAACTGGGCCTTATATCTTTTCAAGAATGCCCCTAATAATAACAAATCAATTTTGGGCCTGGTAGGGCCCACATAAAAAATACCATAAATCCAAGCAGTGTATATATGAGTGCCTCTTGGTTTTCAAGAAAGGGTTTTGCTCTCTCTTCTTTCTCTTTTCTCTCCCTCTTTTCTTTTCTTTTTGAAAATTGGATTTGGGTATCTATTTTCTTTCTTTACGCTTTACTGAGTTTAAGATTCCATAAGACAAACCTTGGGGTACCCAGGGACCTTCTTCGAAACTCGTTCGAATAATTCTAAGGCAAAGATGAGTGAAGAATCTCGTGAGAGAGTACACCAGCCAAGGAAAGGCATCCTTCAAATGTGCAAACATGATTTCAAGCCATGGGGTAGATGATGTCGTTCTACTTGTGTCTTGTAGAGGTGAATGAAACCACAATTCATGCTGCTATCAAGCCCTCAGATAATGATCACTATGTGCTTTGTCCTCGCTCACTCTGGTGTTTTTCACACTTCTCAAATGTACCGGGACCCCTCTCTATGCATGCCAAAAAGTAGTCAATTATTTCATTCATACTAAGGTGACTGCAAACATTTTTGTGACAGTTCAATTCTTGGTTAAATGGTTTGACCATTGGTAGAACAGGTTTCAAAGCTTAGTTTATCAAGAAAGTTCGACTTGGAAAGGGAGGGGATTTTTGTTTTGACCGCACCTCTATTTTAGGTTGCCCACGTATTCCTAAACATAGCACTCTCTTTGATTTGTTTTTTTTTAATAGGAACACCTCTGCTAAAAAGACCTGCTCTGATTGAAATTCAGGTCCCATTCATATGTNCCCGTAGTTCGGGTGAAGACGGGCCAGATGTCTCACCTTTCACAATTTTTCCCATTGATCAAAATCAGACTATTTTAGGAAAGCTTCTCGCCTCAAGTCTTTAGTGAAGGTTGTGTTCGAAGGTTGGTGTCTAGTTCAGGGCTTTTAGGTGTGGCTGCTCCACATTAGCCAAGGATTTGTGCTTCAAGCACTACTCTATTTCTAAAATAGGAGGCTTCTTTCTTATGGCCTTGGCCAGGATCCTAGAATCTAGTGTGGAGCAACGTTGATAAGCTGGGTTTCAATGGCTTAACTTTGAATTCATCCATTTAGAAGTTCGGCAAGCCAAACATGAAATGTTTGCAAAATCCGTTCACCTTAGCATAAACTACGTCATTTTCTAAATCATGAATTACAATCATCGAGATAAGAAAGAAGAGGCACATTTTATTGATTAAGTGAACACATGACACAAAAGCAAAGTCATAAAAAATGATGAACAAAACTTTCACTTCTTTCAAACATAGCAAACACTATCGCTTATCAGCCCTCTCACATCTCTACATCTTTTGGGGGCAAGACTATCTCATTTTGTTCCACCAGATCTTGGATCTCATGACGGAGTCTAAAACAATCGTCCGTGGCATGCCCGGCCGCTTGGTGAAATTCACAAAACTTATTCCGGTCCCCTCTAATCAAAAACCAAAGTTTCGGCTCCAAAGGCTGCATCAGGTTTACCTCCATGTATTTCTTGAACATCTTTCCCAAAGACAAGGGAAGAGGGGTGAATTCCCTAAATCTTGACCCAACTTGCACCGGTGCCTGGGTAGTCATGTGATTTACTTCAGGACTTGTTTCCTTGTGTTGAGCTGAAGTTCCGCCTAGGGGTAGTAGTGTCCACCGCTACTTTTATCTTGCCGGAAGCAATTGAATCCTCCAACTGTGTCCCTGCCCCAATGAGGGCTTTCAAATCAACATAATAATTGCCAACCATACGATCATAATACATTGGTTGAAGGTTCTTGATCACCATTTGTGCTTGCTCCTCTTGTGGGGGTCGATCCACCATTAAAGACGCCTTGTTACGCCACCTTGTGATAAAGGCCGAGAACGTCTCTTGGGCTTCTTGCTTAATCGTCTCGAGATCCCTCTTGGACACATCCACTTCGGTGTTGTAGCTGTATTGGTTCAAGAACTCTTTGCAGATGTCATCCCACTTGCTCACCTTGCTCTCATCAAATTTGTGAACCACTTTAGGGCTGCTCCTGATAAAGTCCTCTGAAACAACTGCGCCATCAATTCGGGCCCAATCCCCATAGGTTGCAGCATCCTGACATAGATCTTCATATGAATTCTTGGGCATCCCATTCCATTGAATTACTCGATGTCCGGTATCTTAAACTTTTCAGGAAGGCGGGCTTCGGGGAACAAGGATAGACGTTCCAAGTTCCAATCATCCTCTTTACTATTCATGGCTTTCAACAATTCTTCCACTCTTCTAAGCCTCTCCCCTTCTCCTTTGGATTCCTATGTCACCGAGTCATCATCATGGAAGTCCACCACATTATTTTCAATGCCTGGTTTCGAGCCTTGTCCCCCATCACTCCCAGGGGACACCATCTTCCCTTTCTTCAAGGCTAATAGTGCATCTCTGACATTCGGATCTTTCAACAGATACAAGGATTCCTCAGCCACATTGGTCTAAGCAACGTTGTCCTCACTCATCTTGCCCTAGTATTTGGATCACAGGTGTCAGGGTCCGCGGTACCCTAGAGGCTTCTTGACTCACACATTTTTTTTTTGTTGGTTTTCTTTTTAGGTATGTACAAATGAAAGTGGGCACTCTATTTACCCTTACTTGAATTCAGAACAATAATCACCCAAATACACATACCACTTATTGATTCACAATGCATGAGATGCTTAGGGTGTGCAGCTGGTTGGGGGCTAAAAGACTGCCGCTAAAGAATAGTTTGGCCTACTCACATGTGATAAAGGATATCAAGTGAGGTCCGGGGCCCATTAATCGCTATCATTGCCTGAGCAGCGAGAAACCGGTTCACACAAGCCACTATCACTTAAGGAAAAGACTGTAGCGGACTTGGATCCCCTGGCCCTCTTACGGTAAGGGCTTCACAACATTTATCATGAATGCAAGGCACTTATGATGACACATAAAAAGACATACAAAAATTCAATGATGTCACAAGGTTTCATGAACCCTCTAAGTCCGCAGCGGAGTCGCCAGCTGTGAATACCCGACCAAAAATCACTTGGTCCTATTCACCTTTCCTTTACACCTTCTTCATAACCATCATCCAACATCTTTGGAGTCGTCACCCAAATTTTATTAAGGGACAAAAACTTGAGAAAAACCCTTCATGTGACTCCATTCAGGCAACTAGATAACGAACCAAAGATGCTGGACTCGAGGATTCGTCATGGATGGGAAGGTGTTAGTGTAACGCCCCGAATTTTCGGTATTTAATTTCTACGAATTTTTTTGAAATTTTTAAATTTTTATTTCCAATTTTACCCTTGAGAAATTTTCAGATTTTTGGTCAAGGAAATTATTTAATTTCCCCTTGGGAATAATACGCATAAGTCGGTATTAATCATAAATCGGGCTTTTAATTGGATTTTATTTGTGTCTGGATGTAAAACACATATGTTAAGGTAGTTTTGGTTAAAACTACGTAGTTTTGGGAAATCCAAAACATTAAACTCAAGAATAGCTGTGCTTTGACCAAGCTGGAGGGGCGTGCTGACTTGGGGAGTTTAAAGGTCGAAACGACGCCGTTTTGCTAACCAAAACGACGCCGTTTTATGCCTGGCCGAACCCTAGGATTACCCTAAGTATAAAATCATCTTTTCTTCTCTTCCTTCCACTCTCTTCTCTCCCGAGTTCGGCCGGCCACTCCCTCTCACTCCCCACGATCTCTCTCTCTTCTCTTGTTTCTCAAACCGTCGCCCCCTCCCTTCATCTTCGTCTTCTTCACGCCGCCACCATGTAGCCTCCTTCCTCCCGTCGAGCCGCTGCCGTCGAGATGCCGCCGCCTCCATCTCCTCTTTTCGTGTTGTCGCCGGTGCAGGTCGAGGGAGGAGGCGGGGTTGGTTCGCGAACTGGGCTCGGACAGAAGGGCGTGACGAGGAGCCGCCGTCGTCGTTTCTTTTTGCACTGGAGGGAGCCGCTCGTGGAGTATCGGTGACGGGGACCAGGGAGCTCGCCTCGGTCTGCACGCGCGCCTCGAGCTCGGCGACTGAACTCAGTCGCCGCTGCCGTGGTAAGCCTCCCTCTGTCCATTTCTTCCTCTTTGTTCCTTCAAATTGTGTGTTTGACCCGATTTGGGGTTTTGTGCTTTGTGGGTGGCGGTTGGGCTCGTCAATGGCGGTGTGTGAGGATGTAGTTGGTGATCGGGATGGTGGCTGGACACTACTGCGTTGCTGTAGTGTTTTGGGGTCGGATTTAGATGGCTTGTGGTGGTGGTCGGGTCGTGTGGTGGTGTTTGGTCGGTAGCCGTGTCAGCCGCTGGTTGTTGCCGGCAGTGTGAATTGGGTTCCAAGCAGAGGGGGTTGTGGGTTTCAGCAAGTATTCGAGGGTTGGAAGTTCGGTCCAGCTTAGGACAGTGAGCTTTTCGGTGAGTTTTGATGCCAATTTCTTCCCTTTTCGTTAATTGATGCTACCGTGGGTGCCGTGAGCTTGTAGTGGATGTTGTTTGGGTTGTTTATGTTTAATTTGTTTTGGTTGCTGAGGATTAAGTCCAATGTTGGTTGTTGTGGTAGTTGACCTTGTGTTCGGGGTGTTATCGTTGGGATGTTACTACAAGTTTTGGTGTTTTTGACTGGAATCCGGTGAGGCTCGGAAATTTTCCGGCGAGGCAGTTACCGGAATCCGATGAACGGGTTACTGTTCCGGCGAGCAACATGAGTCGGCATTAAATGGTAATTTCCGACAAAGCCTGTAATTTAATTCTGTACATGTCATGTACTAGATATGCATTTTTAATCGATGTACCAAAAGATAATGGACTTAGTGAAAAACGAGTGTGGCACGTTGAGAAACGCGTGGCCGGAATATATATCCGACGCACATAATATCTTTAGGCCGGAAGGGTCGAGCTCGGGAGCTCGATTAATGTGATTAAGTGAACGGGCCGGGCCTAGACCCAAGTTATGCCATGTTAAGGATATATGGGCTTTAGGCCCAAGGACTATTTTAGATACGGGCTATAGGCCCAATAAGGAGTAATTAATTTAAAATGGGCTTTAGGCCCAATAACTTTAATTGATATGGGCGTTAGTCCCTGTGAACCGTTAATCGAGATAAATAATTGAACTTAAGCGAACTTTTGGTCTCGGGCTAGGTTATAGGATTTGTTGAGCTAAGACAATAGACCTATCTTAATTGGGCTTAGGGACTAAAAGATTTCATGTCGTTATAGTCACGGCATTGACATGCATTCATCATGTTTTTATGTGAACCTTATGTGTGGTCATTTTGATTCCAATATAGGATATGTTAAGGTGGAATGAGCTTCGGCTTCCGAGACAATTAATATGGCCCAGGTGAGGACTTATAAACCTTTGTATGCATTACTACCTACAATGCTCGGTTAATTGTCTTGGAATATAAAGTGGTGTTATTTGTTGGTCTTTAATGCTGTATGCATGCTTGCCTGTTGTGCTGTTGTTGCCATTTGCAAAGTGAATTATGCTGATGTTACCTATGACGTGGTGTGCCTGATTTTGTGGCCTGTTGTTCATATGCGATGTATTGTGCCTGTCTAGTATGACTTGTTTGGTTATGATAAACACATGAGGTTTGGATTGTGGTTTGTGTGGTGGACTATGGGCTGGGGCCCGGACTTGAAGATAAGATATTAAATCCACACAACACTGTATGATCATAACTTATGGTACAATTCTTAAAATATTATTGAGAATAACGAACTATAATAATTCTATTGTGGGGCTGTTGACCGGTTGGTTCGAGCAGGAAGTAATACCCCTCGAGATGGCATGCGGGTTTGCATGTGGGCCTGTGATGGCCGGTTCTACCTCCCTCTTTCTATCTCCCCCTTTCTATCTCCCTCTTTCTCTCTCTCTCTCTCTCTCTATGGATATGTTTGGGCTTCGTGCCTGGTTTATTTGGGCTTATGCCTGGTTGTCTCATGAGACGGGACCGAGCTCGACACACACAGTAGAGGGCCCTAATAAAATATTTAAACCTAATAACAAAGATAATAATATAAGTAATGACAAGTGATGGTTTGTAGTCTGATGATGTCTTGCTCTGTGTATTGTGGTTGTTGTTGTTTGATGCCGGTGTACTTGTAGTTGATTTGTATTGTATATTATTGGTTTATTTGTTTGCGGTGAGACAGTGGTTGGTCTCACCCCCTCACAGACCTTTTACAGGTTAGCTGTTCGTTGAGCAGTGGTGCATATCAGCAGGTGGCGGTGCTTTCCTCCTCGGGTCGGATCCATAGGGTGCTTTACATTCATATTTGTTTATGTATTTGTCTTCCGCTGCATACCTGAATTGTATTACTTATTGTATGATATATTGCGTAATTATATGATGATTATCTTATTTGTGTCGTATCCCGGGTAGAAAGGGCAATGTAGTCTTTTCACATGCTTTAAATAATTTAATTAGATAATTTAGGATACGGGTGTTTAGTTGATGATTTTCGTGTCCCGAGAATGATAATGGCAATTTAGTCATTTTACATTTAAATTCTAACTTATATTAATAAATTGGGACACGGGAGCTTGAGTGATGATCAGAAGAGCATATCAGCAGGTGGCGGTGCTTTCCTCTCCTCGGGTCGGATCCATAGAGTTCACTGCATACATGTTGTCATATGTATAGTCTTCCGCTGCATACTCGTTGTTGTGTAATTTGTTGTATAAATGTTCATTGATTTTGTTGTTGATATTGTATCCCGGGAAGAAGGGCATTTTGGTCACTTCACATGCTTTACAATCCTTAATGGATAATTTTGGGATACGGGTGTCCCGGGAATGATAAGGGCAATTTGGTCAATCTATAATTAATTTATAACTTATATTAATAAATTGGGACACGAGCGTTTCAGTTAGGCACCCATCCATGTTGACGCGAAACTTTGTGCAATTAGAGGATTTTGTGTGCCTTGTGAAAATTTGCAAGTGTGAGCACCAAAACACATAATAACTGAATATTAAAAAGAAAGGGGAGAAGAAAAAGATTGGGCCTGAGTTTCCACCACTAGAAACCACCTACGTACCCCGGCGACCGGGTTCAAAGCCCACGTAGTTCTTGACATGGCATCACAACAGTCACATGATCATCAACATCAACATCTCAACAATAATTGGTCATACAAAAAGGGATTACGATTACCTCTTGTAGCCCTCCTCTAGCTCCTTGGTTTGGGTTATGCATCCCACACAGTTTCCTCCTACTCCTCAACTCAATCTTGGAGTCCTTCTTGATTTTCCCCTTTGCTTCCTTCAATGGATGACACTACCCACGAAATTCTTCCAGAGTTTTGCCTTTGGAACTATTTCTTAAGCTTGGAGCGATAGAGTTTCTCCAAGCTTCAAAGCCTTATAAAGAGTGTTTGTGTAACAAAATGTGTCCCTTGAAATGCGAGAGAGGGGCCCTATTTATAGTTTTCTGGGTAGCCTAGGGGCGTGGACCAAATTAATGATCAAGGTAATGGCCAAAAATCTGGGCCAAAACCGAGTAGAATCAGATTACGGGCGAAAATCAGGGAGAAAACGCGTTCTGGGTGTGCATGACCGCCATGGCCGGCGGTCATCCTTTGGAAGACAGCCAGGCTAGGCGGTCATGAAAGGAAGACCGCCCAGACCTGCCGGTCATCCCGAGATCACATCACAGCATCAGTGCAAAAAAATTTTTGGTTGGATTTTGATGCTATTTCTAAGGACGCAGAGGAGGAACCAAAAACTCCAGACCCCGAAAAATCTCTACATGCAATCACAGGCCAAACTTCTGCCACTACCACGCAACTTTCCAGCAAGCCTACCCAGACTTCGAGCTCGAGGACAAGCTCTATCCCCAAGACCGAGGAAATGTTATGGTTTCATTCATAGGCAGAAATTATGTTAGGCGTCCACATTGATTCAGGTCAACAAAGTTCATCCACATTTCAAGGACATTAATTTAGCAAATTACAATGCTGTCATTGATCCTTGACAATCATCATTATCCTTCTTTCCTTAGTTATCCTACAGTCAACTTTATATTTCTTATTTGGCAATAAGCTGATCTCCTAAACATCTGCTATTATTTCCCCTTTTATTGATATGCTATTATTTCCCCTTTTATTACCTTCCAATTAGACTATGATTCTGTTTTTAATATTTGCTATTAGAGTAAGGATGTTTATTCCTGTACTACTCAATGTCCTATTTAAAGGATTCTACTATGAATGAAAGAACCAAGTCATATTTAGCAAAGACCGAGAGGTCAGAGCTCCCTTTAACGAGCTCAGGTTCAGGCTCCCTTCAAGAGTCTGGTTCACCACCATAAGTCGGGGAAAGGGCAAGGCCAAAAGTCTAGGCCAAGGCCCGAGGACTCGATCCCAAAAGTGTGGTGCTAACAACCCGGCCCAAAATCACTTGGGCCTATTCACCTACTCCTTTCACCTTCTTCCTCGGGTCAATCCCTTGTCATTGGAGTCGCCACCCAAAATTTATTAAGGGCAAAATTTAGGAAAAAAGCCTTTACATGGTCATGGCGAACCAAAGACATGGGATCGGGGGTTCGTCACGAATGGGAAGGTGTTAGGCAGGTTACGACTTTGCCCTTCTACTCGGATTGCCCACCTACTTGACCCCTAGAATGCTTTTGATTGCCTCCCCCTCTTGATCTCCTCTTAATCCCTTCTTTTTGGCTTCTTCCTTGTTGCTTTCCCATGAAATTTCTCCAGAGTTTCTGCCTATAGGAATATCTCTAGGCTTGGAGAAGTAGAGTTTCTCCAAGCAAACAAAGCTTATGGGGGTGCGTGTGTAATGAGTGATTGGTCCTTTGAAATATGTTTGAGGGATCCTATTTATAGTGTTTTGGGAAGTCTAGGGGCATGGTCATGCTTAATGGTGAAGATTGTGCTCGAAAATCTGGTCCAAAACCGCGTCGGATTGAAATTAGAAACAAAATCGGAGAATTGGATGAATCTCGGAAGTGATGACCGCCATTGCCAGCGGTCATCTACTTCATGACCGCCCGGCAGTCCGCGTGTCACCCGTTCTTTCCATTTTCGATCTCCCAATCCCCCTAATTCAGCCCTGATTTGATCCTACCGTGTAACCAACCCCTAATCAACCCAGAATCACTCAATTACTTGATTATTACTCCCTTAAATCATTCCATTACTGATTAATTACATATTAGACACCCATTTCAGGCTAAATCATACCAAAAATACAATTTCTAATTAAATGGTGATTTAGCTCTAATTTTTCACAAAAATCAGAGCCAAGATTAGTCTGCAAAAAATATGTTAGTGGGCTAAATAAACTCTAGAGAATTCATTAATTTGGGCCCTTAAATCCATCCTCAACCCAAAGATAAATCGTCTCATTAAAATTGGATTAAAGATAGATAAAAGGCCCAAATAATGAAATAAACACATTTCAGTGCAAATAAATCTTATTATAAATCTTCTCATTAATCCTAGTAGTCCAATATACAAAGGCTCAAATTACTAAAATGCACTATCTCCACTAAGATAAATTCTTAAAGTGCCTTACTCCTAGGATTAAATCTTCTCATTAACCCTAAGTTCAAACATGTTTAAAACCTAAACTTTGTGGAAAATTCGTGGGTCAAATTTGGGTGTTCACATATTATCTTCATTCTCCTCACTGATGCTTTTCTCAAAATCATCAATATCATCATCATCTTCGATTCTGACTCATTTCTTCGATTTTTGAACATCTCTTGCCTCTTTATCCATGTATCTGGTTTCTCCAGCAACCAGATCTTACAACTTCTGCATTTCAAGGGCAGCTTTCTCCAAATCAGCTCACATATCCTTTTCCAGATCCTCAAGTGGTATAGTCTCATCCGCCAACAATTCAGAGAATAACCGACCAAGTTCCTTTTCCTTTTTCAATAATCATGGAACATGAACCGCAGTCATTGTTAGATGGTTTTTCCAAAAAACAGATCTCCTTTCCTGATAATGGTTTCTTCTGAAACTAGATTTTCGTCGCTTTTGCCTTTTTGCCTTTTTGATGATATAAACTCCTCTTGAAAATGTGCTCATTCCCTAGTATGCTTAGTGTTCGTGTGTGAGTGTTATGATTGCACTATATAGTATGCATGAACACATAAGACAAATATATGAAAGTACGATTTATGCAGCAACCAGATAAGCATAAAAAAATAAGGCAAAGGAAGATACGAAGTTCAAGCCTGATTTTGATGAAATGATCCCCCTTGAGTGGCTTTGTAAAGAAGTCATTAGGTTGATTCACACGTCAAGAGATCACTTCATTTGAGTCGGTTTAGCTCCTTTTGCATGGCCATGACCCAATTTTCGTCAAAGATTTCCTCTTTTGCATTTTTGGGTTCCATTTGTGATAGGAAGACAATAAGTGAGTTAACATTGTGCAACGAGGATCTTGTAGTTACTTTTCTTGTGATGTCACCAAGAATGTCCTCAATTGAATGCCCTTTGGGCACGAATATCACCAAGACTGTGTTGTGAAGTGGATCCTTGTTCTGCCACATTTGGTTTTTCACCAACCATGTGTGGTAGCACTTCTTGTTCCTGAGGAGGTAATTGTGATTGTATCAATTCAGGAAGTTCCTCCTCTTGTTCTCCAGATTGACATGGTGTGATACGTGGTTGATCTTTAGGTGCAATATAGAATAGATATTGCCTTTTTTGGTTCCTATAAAAACCATATGTTTTCCATCTTCCGAACAAACGGAACACTTGGAAGCTTCAAATATAACCTTGTAGCCTCTTCACATAGCTGAATAATACTTAATAGATTGTACTTAAGATTGTCAATAAGTAAGACATGCTCAATAGAAGGGTTAGAATCAAAATTTCCAAAACCATGAATTTGCCTTTTAGATTTATCACCAAAAGTCACCTTTCCTCGGCCCTTCTTAGTTAGGGATGAGAACCTGGATGACTTACTAGTCATGTGCCTTGAACAACCACTGTCTAGTATCCATTCAACCCCAACAACCTGCCAAAACAATCAAGTTTTAGGTACTCAAATAACTTTTGGTCCTTCGGGGTTAGATCTAGTTCCTTTCGGAACCCAAATATTTTTCACATGGCAATTTCTTTTTCTAAACATGCATGTTCTGATGCCATGACCAATCTTACCACAATAATGACATGTAATGTTTGGTGCATGATAATGTGTATACATGTTCTTCCTAGAGGTGTATCCATATGTGTTACTTTTGTATTGATATGGTTGCTTTCTATAATCTGGTTTGTCAACAACTAGATCCTGTTTAAAGAACTTCCTCAACATATTTGGTTTGTTAAACAACAAATTTGGTTTCTGTGACATTCTTGAGCTAGGAGCTGCATTCTTCACAGACTTGTATGATTTGTTATAAGCCTTATGTGAAGCGTCTGGTTTATATGGCACACTAGATTTAGCTCTAACTAATTTCACAGAATGATTTGGTTTGTCAAAAACCACATTTGTAGCACCTATCTGCTGCTGTGAATACCCGACCCAAAATCACTTGGGCCTATTCACCTATTTCTTTTCACCTTCTTCCTCGGGTCAATCCCATGTCATTGGAGTCGCCACCCAAATTTTATTAAGGGAAAAATTTGGGAAAAATCTTTATATGACTCCTTTACGCTACATGGTCATGGCAAACCAAAGACATGGGATCGGGGGTTCGTCACGGATAGGAAGGTATTAGGCACCCATCCATGTTGGATCGAAACCTTGTGCAATTGAAGAAATTATCTGTGCCTTGTGCAAGTGTGCAATTGTGGAAGCAAATCACACAAAAGTAACAAAATTGAACTGGAGGGGGAGGAGAAGAAGGTACAAAAAAAAAGGGAAAATAAAAACATTTGGGCTTGAGTCTCCACCACTATAGACGACCTACGTACCCCGCCGACCGGGTTCAAAGCCCACGTAGTTCTTGACATGGCATCACAGCAATCACATAATCACCAAAAGCATCATCGAACAATCAACAAGTGACAATCAATAAAAGTGCGCAATCGAAAGGGGGTTAGAACACTTAGCTTGGTTGTTAGATAGAATCTATAAGTCGTCTTCTTTTGGATTTTTGACGATGAAAATGGTCGATTCAGCTTCTAGCCTCAGCAGTAAAGTTGTAGCACTCCCTCTTAGCTTTCCAAAGAATCCAAGATCACGACAATCCAACCTCTAGAACTCGAGACATGGATTGTTTTCTGAGACTGCTTGCATCAGGTCCTTCTACTCTGATTGCCCACCTTCTTGACTCCTAGAATGCTTTTGATTGCCTCCTCCTCTTGATCTCCTCTTGATCCCTTCTTGTTGGTTTCTTCCTTGATGCTTTGCCACGAAATTACTCCAGAGTTTCTGCCTATAGGAATGTTTCTAGGCTTGGACAAGTAGAGTTTCTCCAAGCAAACAAAGCTTGTGGGGGTGTGTGTGTAATGAGTGATTGATCCCTTGAAATGTGTGTGAGAGGTCCTATTTATAGTGCTTAGGGAAGTCTAAGGGCGTGGACATGCTTAATGGTGAAGATTATGCCCGAAAATTTGTTCCAAAACTGCGTAGAATCAAATGGGGGCGAAAATCGGGGAAAATCGGGCCATCTGGAAGCCAGGACCGCCAGGGCCGGCGGTCATCAGTTGGATGTCCGCCATGGCCGGCGGTCATGGGTGACTAGACCGCCATGGCTGGCGGCCATCCCGCTATGTCCACCCGGCACCCCGCGTTTTCCCCTTTATTTCCTTTTTTGCTCCTCGTTTCCCTTAATTCCTCCTTGATTTGATTCTACCACGTAATTAATCCCTAATCTACCCAGAATCAGCTCTTTTCTTGATTAGTACTCTCCCCAATCATCTCCTAATTGATTGATTACACATTAAGTCCCCAAATCATACCAAAAACATATTTACAATATTAAGGATGATTTGATTCTGATTTTCCAAGAAAATCAGAACCAAAATTAGTCTGCAAGTAAAGTGTTTATGGGCTAACCAAACTCTGAAGAATCCATTTACTTGGACCTTTAAACCCACTCTTAACCCAAAAAAAGAATCATCATATAATTGGATTAAAAACAACTAAAAGAGCCCAAGCAAATGAAATATATCTTAATTCTACTAAATTAAACTCTTATCATGCCTTGACTTAAATCATCTCATTAACCTTAAGTTAAGCATGTTTGGAATCTAATTTTTAGGAAAATATTCTTGGGTCAAATTTGGGTGTTCACAGATGCCCCCTCGTTGATGAGTCCTTGGGAACCAAGGACGAAACAACGTAAGAAAGGAACCACCAAATTTGAATGATGAATGTGTGCTGTGTGTCAAGTTTCGGAGCATCCCATGCTCCTCTCTAGGAATCTTCTCATCCTGAAGTTTTGAGGGACGGGCCTTTGGCTTCTGGGAATCTTCTCATCTCAGGACTCGGGAATCATCTCATCCCGAGGTGATAGAATCAGGTTGTCAACAAGGAATACTCCCATCCTTGTCAGCTGGGTTTCGACTTGGGAATCATCTCATCCCAAATCACGAGATTCTTCTCATCCCGAGGCGATAGAATCATCTCATCTATCAACAAGGAGTACACCCATCCTTGTCAGCTGGGTTTTGACTTGGGAAACTTCTCATCCCAAGGCGATAGAATCTTCTCATCTATCAATAAGGAATACTCCCATCCTTGTGATGCGTTTTATTTATGCGTGACTTTTTCAAATTTATAATTCTTGATCAATTCACAACACGACACACAAATAACTCACGAGTAAACACAACAATTGTTAACTGCAAGCGCACAGTGTACTATGTAGTGTAGTAGTCTAATCAAGCTCGATCCACGGAACAAGGGAAATAAGTACTACCTGATGTCACAACTTATTATTGTCTAGGCAAATCAATTAAAAGAGTAATGTCGAAACAAACAAATAAAAAGAAATAAAATCGCAGACTTAATTAACGTGTGGTTCTATCAATTTCTAAAGCAATCTAGGAAATCGAGGTTCACATAATTACTATCTAGGTTTATTATGCATGGATGTCGATTTCTCCTATTGATGTGTGATTGTGGGCAATTGTTTCTAATGTCTTAATCCTCAGCTCTCGCATGTTGAATCAAATATTCAGTAATGATTACTACCTAGCTCTCGCATAGCCTAGCATCAATACTAAACTCATTAAGCACATAATAATCAATAAAGCCCTAAAAAACTATCAGCTCTCGCATATTTTAGCATCAATCAATCTATGTTCTTCTAGGTATCATCATATAAATCACGCAGCTCTCTCATGTTACAATCATTAAGAATCAATCCAAAGTAGATAATAAATTCGGCACACATAGATTGAACAATCAACACAATCAATTGAATAAACATCAAACCATGTATAATAAAACCATAGAAGTAATTGGCTACATCCCTAATCCTAGATTAGAGAATTAGTTCAACATAATAAAATAGAAAATCATCAAAATCTCACAAGAATTCATCAAGTAAACAATTAAACAAAAAGAGAATCGAATAAAAGAGAGAGTAGTGAAGTCGGGTAGCCGATTTGTGTTGGTGATGATGGCGTCGATTTGTGCTCCTCTGGTGACGACTTTTGCTGCAATTGGACTGGTGATTCTGTGACTTTAAACCTTCAAATCTTACTAGAAAAATGTTGAATTATTGTGGGGAATAACCTTTGAAATTGGATGAGGAATTCGGCACCACCTAGAGGATCCAAAAGAGTGAAAACCCTAACCCTACTAGTGTGTGTGAGCTAATAACTAACCAATTCGGCAGAGCTTCGCCCTCTGACTTCTGCCTCCTGAATATGTCGACCTAGGGGGTCCTTTTATACTGCCTTTAGCTGCTGAAAGTCGGTGGGGCTCTCCTTCTTTGAATGAAAATTGAATTCTTGACTTGCACTCCAAGTTGGACTTTTGCCTGTTTTCTGATCCGAAATGTGCACGCCACTTAACGCCTAGAAGACGTCCGAACTTGGCGTTGCGCTCTTCCAAAAAGTTCTAGATAATTCTCTCATCTTTCTTTCCATAAAAATAACTCTTAAATTGGACTTCTAGAGCTCAAGATATCACAGAAACACTGAGCATGGGTCGGCACAAAAAAATCTGCATCCTGGGCTGGATTAAAATAATTACTGCTCCTTGTAGACACGTCTCAAAATTATGAAATTTAATCCATAGAAATCTCTGAAAGTCTATTTCTGTCTCCAATTGGTCTCACTTAAGTTAGATTCCTAGAACTCCCGAAATCTTCAAAATAGTCGGCTGTGCTCACTGCAGAAAGTTTCCTAAATTGGGCCTGGTTTCCAAACTTGGCTAAAAAGCTTCCATTCTTCAACAAAAATGATAAATTCCTGAAAAAAAAAACACTTAATCAACAAAATTGAAGTACTAATTAACACAATACATGAAAACACACAATAATATAAAGATTATACACACAATCGACCAAGAATACATAGTAAAAGCCATTCAAAACCATCATAAAAATACTAACATTTAGATGTTATCAAATCTCCTCAAACTTAAACTTTGCTTGTCCTCAAGCAAATAAAACTAAATAAACCAAAAGAGGGTTTTGAAAATCTCCACCAAATTACATAATCAAAAAGAATTCATATCAAGACTTCCAAGATAATCACCAAGAGCTTACGAAAAACATTTAAGATCAAATGCCAAGAAAGAAAGAAAATCTCATGAAAAAGTATCCATGCCATAGTCAGACTTACCCGTACAAGTTTTTCACACAAATGACTTAGCAAAAATCGATTCCCCAAATGCATGCAAGAATGAATAGACGTCATGAAAATTTGAAAAACAAGTCCCATAGGCAAATTCCAGAACTTAACTCCACTATTATGAATATATGTTGACGTCAAAGATTTGAAAAAAATAATGCATAGGGTGTCGAAAAAAAATACTAGGCAAAGAATGCTAGAACTTGCATGAACACAAGATCAACCAAAAATCAAACTTCTTGCATCTAAGTAATCAAGAATCAAAAATTTTTTGTTTTTTTCGAAATTTCTTATTTTTTGACGATTTTTTGAAATTTTTTATTTGAAAAACGATTTTGAAAACAATTTTTGAAAAAAAGTAATGGCTTTACTAAGTAATCTAGAATAAAAAATATGCATACTCAATATATTAAGGTCAAAAACATGCTCTTTATTGACACTAAACAAAACAAACATAAACAAATTGCAAAGAAATTTGTTCCTCCTCCTCAAACTTAAATCAGACAATGTCCTCATTGGCCAAGAAAGAAAAGAAACAAAGGATAAAAAATAGGCACATAGGAGAGGCACTCTCCTCAAACTTAGATTGAAACATGTATAGCACATAACAAAAGATAATCTAAGTAAGAGAGAAAGTAAGAATCAACCATATAGAGAAATCGAAATTGCATTGCCACTAGGTGTTCATGACACCGAAATTAAACACATTTGACATGAAATTTAAATTGCCACGAGGATGACTAGAATTTACTGCATCGTATAAAAGTAAAGACATAAAGCAATAAAAACACAACACATAGAATGATGATGCATGAAAGTACTCGGCAAGTTTGTTCTCTAGCTTCTTCCTAAGTTGCGCGATGGTCTTCTCTTGTTCATCTAACTTACTGCACATGACTCTCCCTAACTTATCAACAATGTCAACCAACTTATCCATTTGAGACAGTAATTTGCCAGTGGTCTTGTTGAGATTGGCGATTCCATCGGCTTGAGCTTCCCATCCCATGAGAAAGTCAAAGATGTTGGAGGAATCGGACTCCACGGATGATGTAGACGATGGTGGCTTACGGTGGATCAGTTGTGTGCTAACACAAATGCAATCTTCATCAACCTCTTCTTCATCACTAAAAGGATATGGATCAATGGGTTCATGGAGTTCTAGGGCCATTACTGCAGCAACATGCTTTTGCACAGTCTCAAGTGCGGGGTTAGAAGGGGTTAAAGTGTAGGGATCTAGGTTAATTCCTATGAATTTTGGGATATGAGTGATCAGCCCTCCACATGCTATCTCGCCTTCTCCTTTGCAAATATGAGCAAAATTTTGCAGCAACCAAAGTCCTCCATTGAGTTGGTACCCGTGTACCATGCAAAAGAGTACAAAGAGCTCTTCACATTGCACCTTGTGTGCATCGTTGGTTCTTCCAAAGAAAGAGTGTGCCAAAACTCTGTGTAAATACCTCAGTGCATTGTCCTTAATGCACAAGTCATTAGCCAAGCCTTTGAAGCGCGCATATGAAGTACTCCAAAGTGTATTCCACATGACACTTGCGTTAAAGCCACAACTAGGAACTCGCCATCCTTCGGCATCAAAACCAAAAATCTTGTTGAAATCAATTAAGCTCATCTCATAATCTTTCCTTACAAGCCGATTCTTGGCATAAAGCGCGGGGTATGGTTGGTGATGGTGAAGTTGGGTCGGCAAGGGTTGTTTGTGGGAAAATTCATCTTGAACTAGGGCTAAAGAAAGAGAGGGGGACGAAAAGGAAAACCCTAAGGGGTGCTAGGGAAGTGAAATCGGCACTAGGATGTATGAATATCTAGAGCTTGAATATTTGGTGTGGAAAAATATAGGGGGTATGGGTGTGTATTTATAGGCTCTAGAGGCGGTGGAAAAAGGGGTGTTGGTGCCGACTTCTAGTCCTATGGGTACTAGGAATCCTCCTCAAACTAGTATTCAAAGTGGGTGTGTACTAGGAATCTTATTTCTCCAAGGATTAGAAAATCCATAAAAATAAAAAATTAAATCCTAATCCTAAAAACTAAAGGAATACTAACCTATACATATTTGGTGAGTTTAAAGCACTAAAGTTGGCAGCTAATGGATTGGAAAAAATTTTTGGAGTCGGAAAAAATTACCTCTGCTGCTCTCGGGTCGGTGCTAGTGTCGGTGTGCCTTGGTGCGCCTTTGGTCCGGTTTGGCGCGCCTGCAGGTGCTGGTTGGCATGCCTGCGGGTGCGTCATGGTCTCGCGTTGGTGTGCGCTGGCAGGTCGGCTGGGGTGCACTGGCCTGCGCATCTTGGCTAGCCCGTTCGTGCGCTACTTGTCCTCCTTTTGCACCAATGGTACGTAAAAACCTAATTTTTTTTGTTTTTTATTTTTTGTGTTTTTCTATTTTTCTAATATTTATTTTTTAATAAATTATGAAAAAGTGAAAAATCCTAGGGTGCTAGAAAATTTAAGAAAATCCTAAAAACTAATCCTAAAAATTGTCTCCTCTAATTTAGACTAGTTTGTTATGAGCTTGCCATCGGAACCTAAGGGTAAGTGCTAAATCTATATGAATGCATCAAAACAAATAAAATCAAACAAAGCACTCAAGCAAATCATCACACAAATTATGCAGAAAAGTAAAAGTTTGAGTTTAAGAAAAGCTTCTCTAATTAATTTGATCAAGAATTCGTCTTGACCCTGCCAATGTGGTCGATCTCTCCTTGAAAAATTTCTTCTTTCTTGCATTCTGCATAGACTCAAAAACAAAAACAAAAACAAAAATTAATGAAAACAAAAGACTAAAAACACTAAACTACCTTAAATTGTGGGTTGCCTCCCACACAGCGCTTCTTTAGTGTCGTCTTAGCTAGACTGGATGGATGGGTGGTTTTGGTGGATCATGAAGCTTTGCGGTGAATCGCCTCCCATGAAAATCTCCTTGACTGTAGACTTTCAACCTTTGACCATTCACTTTGAAAATTTCACTTCTTTCACTCAATATATCAACTACTCCATGCTGATAGACCTTCTTTACAACAAAAGGACCCCACCATCGCGACCTCAGCTTCCCAGGAAATAACTTCAATCTCGAACTGTATAGCAAAACTTGGTCTCCTTCCTTGATTTCGCGCCGAACAATTTGCTTATCGTGCCATCTCTTTGTTCTCTCTTTGTAGATCTTTCCATTCTGATAGGCATCTAATCGCAATTCTTCGAGCTCATCAAGTTGAAGTTGTTAGAACTCATGGTTCATTACAGGTTTTGATAATTGACAAAACAGTTCCAGATCATGACAAAGATGAAGCAAAAAGAAATGAAGTCAAACCAATCCTCAAACCAATCAAGAAGCAAAGGATCAAAGTAAATGAGCACAACAATTGAAGAGCCAGAGAAAGAAGAGTTAGATTCATAAATTGTACAAGGTATAACACTCAACTCTTCTAGGACATTGGCTCAAATAAAATGAATTTTGCTCATGCATAACATAACATATTTCCAAGCATAAAAATGTTTTTCGAGCAATGAACATCGATGTCCAAATTTTGAACATCAATATCCTGCCTTGAAACCAATCTTTTGAGAAGGTTTCTAAGCTTTGAACATCGATGTCCAATATTGGAACATCGATGTCCTGCACTAAAATAATTTTTCCAAAAGTAGGCAGTAGTTTATAACATCGATGTCCAATATCTGAACATCGATGTCCTCATGACCGTTATGCTAAAACATTGCTTTGTAGAGTTTGAACATCGATGTCCTATTGAATCAGGTCTCAAGATTGTTTTGGGAATGTCCAAAACATCGATGTTCAACTAATGAACATCGATGTTATTTGGTCTCGGGTCTTGGACAATGTCTTGTGGAACATCGATGTCCTTCTGGCCAACATCGATGTTCTAGTGACCGTTAGCCCAATAATTCATATTCACTGGCCAGGACATCGATGTCCACCTTTACAACATCGATGTCCATATGACCGTTGGACCAATAATGCATACTCAAAGGCTAGAACATCGATGTCCTGACTTGCAACATCGATGTT